>JBBPBX010014373.1:0-27486 GCA_038048925.1 Garcialebias charrua
TATTTCTGTGGCACAAACACAGTTTTACATTTAGAAATAAACATAAGGAGGAGATTAAGGAGGAAGATTAAAGATTGAAAGGAAATGGTTGAATCTTATCTTGAGATGTTTAACCAGAGTGGTTCATCCTCTGGTCGGTTTCAGCTGGACGTCCGTACCGTGATGAAACGACGTTTACCTTTGTGAAGATTTTCTTATCTCGACTCCAGTAAATTAGTCAAGCCAGACGCGCATGCCCTGCTGCGTTTTACAGGCGACAAATCTCATCTTGCCACGGTCTCGTGAGGTCTGCTTCAGCCTCCCAGAGTGATGTTATCAGCTCCGGTTTGGTTTCAAGATAACTTCCAGAAAGAGTTCACAGCTTGGAGCTGTGATACTCAGATGGCTCACAGCTGACGTGCTGTTTGAACCTCGCTGAAGACGCGGGCCTTTGACTGATGGCCGGACGTACATCAGCTTGGAGAAAGACGTCTATGCATCTTTCATTCTCCCAGAGAACTCACTTTTGTTGAGTTAGTGGTTCCCCCATGCACTCCAAGGAGTACAGGAAGTGTCCCTTTAAGAAGGGGGTGTGACTTAGTCACATACTTCCTGCTGATTGGTTGTCTTACCACTAGAGAGGGTGTGACTTTGCAAGTCAGTGAGTTTGAGTGACAGATGATAGGGTAGACAGTAAATAGAGAAACATGCGTCAGACGATGCAGGTGCATGTGAACAAGCCATGTAATTTGTTTTGAGAACAGATTCAATGGCCCTCATTCACGAAAATGTTCGTATTTTTATCCTAAATTTCTCCTACTTTTGTTCGTACGAAGCGTTCGTACGAACATGCCACGTCAGATTCAACAAAGTCTTCTATCCTCAAGAAAAGTGTGTAAATGGCTGCGTAAATTTAATGAATCCCACCTGTTCTATCAACCTGCGCGTGCTCGCGGAGAGGTCATTTACATAATTCCCACCCCTCAAAACACCATATAAGGCCACGTTTCCTGCCTTCTGACAGCAGGAAGTGTCCATTCATTCAAACTCAAGAAGTAAAAGGAGGAACTTCACGCGTTCGGAGATCTGCTCTCAGTCGCGCTGTGGCTACCCCCCCCCCCCACCCCCCGCAAGTGTCGGATGGTCAAATATTTTTAATTTTAGTGTACTGTGTTACATTATAGTTTCACTTATTCAGAAGAGCTGTGGCGCACCGCTACCCCCCACCCCCCGCAAGTGTCGGATGTGTTTTTGAACAGAAGCATTTTAAAATGTCTCGAAACTACAGTTAACTTCATATTAATATTGTAGTGCATATGTTTTGTCTCTCGTGGGTCGTACAGTATCAGAAATCAAGAATAAATGGTTTGATCTGAAAATGGCTTCAAACCATACCATACCATTTTATTTATAAAGCACTTTAAACAGGAACAAGTCCACACCAAAGTGCTGGACAAACAAACACGCAACAGGCAACACAGACAATGAAGTACAACACGAAAAACATAAAAACATTGCAGATCATAAATCAAACGATCCAATACAAATCAGCTGGCATTGAAAGCGATGGAGTAGTAGTGAGTTTTTAACCGGGATTTGAAAACCGAGAGGGAGGGGGCCTGTTTGATGAGCAGCGGTAACTCGTTCCAGAGTCTTGGGCCTGCTACAGAGAACGCCCTGTCACCCCTGCGCTTAAGGCGAGTTTCTGGAACTATTAAGAGTACCTGATCCTCTGACCTCAAAGCACGTCTCGCCGCAAACAAACGTCTCGCCGCAGCACGGACAGGAGGTGGTCAAGGAATAGTCTGAGATGGATGGGCAATAAATGCCACGCTGCGCAGACGCATGCCAACATGTTTTGCAGCACAAATGAGTCATGCGCGCTCCTCCTGGTCAGCGCGCAACCACATTCTGCAGGTTATATTTCGAATCAGATATAATAATCTATTGCTCCGATGGTGTTTGGCACAAGATCAGTCTTAATTCGTACTTGTTCTGCGGCGGTGTATGGGGATTTTATGTACCTGGGTGTTAATATGAGGAGCGGCTTTGATGACCAAGGGGAGCGCACGACTCACTGAAGCCTGCGCGACACACCAGACAAATTAAACTTAAAATTATAATTCTAATTCAAACAGAATAACCTATTGTCAAGAATAATTATGGTGCGTGATTTTTTTAAACCCAAAATATTTTCTAAATAACGAAATATGAAGTTATTAGTTAAGGAAATCCATCTGGATAACAGCGGACCGACTGCTCGTAAATTTACGACAGGTCCGGACCACTCGTAAATTTTGTTCGTATCTGAAAAAAATCCTAGGATACGAAAACATTGTTGAATGCCACAAATGATCCTAAATCGCTCGTACGCACAGTTTAAGAACAAATCTGTGCGTAAGAACGGTTCGTGAATGAGGGCCATTGTTTTTAGAAAGGACGGGAGACAGAAAGCAAGTTATGTCTAGAACTTTTCCTTTGTTCCAAAAACACTTCAAACAAATACGAACGGATTGTTCAGTCAACTTTAGACAGTTATTCTGCATAGAGCAGACAGTTTAGAGCAAGATCATTCTGATGTGTTCTCTTAACTTTGGCATATTTAAAATATACCAGCTTAGTAAATCATCATTAAATGACAAAAATATACTGTTGGTCAATTTTGAATTAACACACATTAAAAAGAAAGTTCAATCTGATTAATTGGTGTCCATTAATTCAAAATAATTGTAACAAAAATAGTGTCCACTTGTCTCCTTGAGCGCTTCAGAAAGTGTAACACTCAGAGTTTCAGAGAGATGTGAAGAGGTGTACTTGAAGGTCAAGCATGAGGACCTGTATCCCTACAACAGTACAAATAACAATAAACTACAGCAAACAAATGCAAACAACAGTAAACAACACCAAACAGTAAACAACATCAAACAGCAAACAACAGCAAACAATAAACAAAAACAAAAAAAGATAATTGTTGTGTATGACAGAGTAATATTGAATTTCATTTACGACCGAAACAGATGTGATTAATGTTGAATAATAAGCACGAGCTACAGCTAGCTGTATGCTACCATTTATAGCAATACAACGGCATGTCAGAGCTTCTACTTACCATATTCGGATCAGCTGCCAGCCTTAAAAACAGGTATCTCCTGCGTCGACCAAAAAATTGTCGAAGCTGCTTCAATACGGACAGAGCTAAAAAAAATACAAACCACCGATTCTGGATCCATTTTGTTTTTCCCGCGAGCAGCAAACTAGGCGGAACTACGTGGGCACTGATGAAAACACGTTTGCCGCACGTAAGGCGGAAGTACGTAATCACGCAAACCTGAAGGCTAGACCGTCCCATTTCAGCAGTTTCGTCCAGCCCACCCGGCCTTGTGAGTGCGTGGCCTACTCGGCCCAGCTAGGCTGGGTCCTCATGAGGACCCAGCCCCTGAATTGAGACACAGCCAATGGGTGGGGGGAGATTTTTCTTTTTTCTTGAGTTTTGGTGGCAGTTAACTGCAAAAGTCACATTTATCTTTTCTTTCCTGCTGGTCTCTAAACATGGAGTTGGACCAGTACCTCATGTGGTTCTGGGATCAGGTTTGGTTGTGTGCAGGATCCTATGAAGCTCATCCCAGTCCACTACAGGGCAGAAAGTCAGCAAGCAGGATGACAGAGTGGAGGGTGAGACAGGGTGAGCTGCAGGGAAGGGGTTGGGGGGAGGTGTTCAGGTTCAGTTTTTGCTCGTGCAGATCCAAACTCTGAGTTTATATCAGCGTAAAGGCCGAGATACACTGAAGCAGACTCCGTATACGCGCGTATACGCGCATATTTTGTGCGTATGTTTTTGCTGCTTTACTTCAGCTCACGTTCTCCTTTTTGTAATATGAGCAGCTGAGCACGGAGTGGACTCAACTGAGCTCGCTGATTGGTCACTTGCTGACACGCCTACTGAATTGATTGACAGCGCTCAGTCAGCTGAATGTGAAACCTAGTTGAAAGTGAAACCTTTAACATGAGCAGCTCGCTGGACTTCTGCGGTGTTCTGATGCGGTGTTTCTACTATATATGTTATAAAAAGTTCTCTCAGAAATAAAAATAATAACAGGGAGCGCTTTTCCTGCAGCACACAGCCCACCAGGGAATATTAAAACATCGCGCACCCAGGTAGGACCTGAATTCATTCATTTCAATCATCGAGTGAACGGAGGAAGAAGCGGTTACTTGACTTTAGGCAAAAAAACAAAAGAAAAGGCCCGATCAGCGATAAAGAAGGGGAATTTATTTCATTTGTGTAACATACAAAACAGTCCGGCGCCGGGAAGTTTATGGTCAGACACCGCGTATCGCGCACGCGGATCGCGTATGCGTAGTAAAAAAATACTTTTGCGCGTACATGCCCTGAGGGGCTACGCGGGGCTACGCTTTTGCCACAGCGTACGTACGCTGCGTATAGGCGTATCGTGAGGACGCTCGAGTGTATCTCGCCCTTAACTGAAACCCGGTCGCCTCGAGACTTTCTGAGTTGCTGAGCAGGATCTGACCGAGTGTCGTGTTTTTTCACTACTCTAGAGGAAAAAGGGATCTAAAATGAGCTCCATTCATTTATGCATCGGTACATTTCCCGGTCCTGTGGGAGGATTCTGTGATGTCAGTGGGGAAGGCCAGAGCCTATTGACCTTCATGCTGGATCGACTGCAGCGAGTGTAACAGTGTTTAGGTTGTAGAATTCCACTTGTATCATATGTATCAGTGCAATGGGAAATAGCGCCCCTCCTCTCTGTGTGGCTGGTTATATGTTGCTGGCTCCGGTACTTAGTGCCAGTCTGTGAAAGCTGCACGAGAGGTGAGTTGCACTCTTTAGCACACAGCATAGAAAAGTGTTAGCAACAGCTAAAACATAATTCTTATCAACTCAGATAAATTGTGTACAATGAATATTTATTAGATATGTGCCTGGCACCAATTCTTGTACTTTTAAGTTTGTTAATATTAGACAACACTTCATGTGCTGAATAAAAGAATAAGCTAACACAATGCTCTGTTGTAGTGTGCTGAATGAAGCTGAACTGCACTGATTCAAACCCTGATGTGTTCTCATTCAGGTACTTCATTTATTATTGTATTTTCATTGTATGATCTGTAAAATATGTTTTACTGTAATTGGCCAGTCTGTGAAAGCTGCACAAGAGTGTGCTGAATGAAGCTGAACTGCACGGATTCAAACCCTGATGTGTTCTCATTCAGAAAATAAACAGACTGATCACGCAAAAGCCCCTTGTCTTTCTTAAAAACTACACAACGCAGAGTCGAGGGGTTACTTGAGCTGGCTTGGTACAGTGGAGTGAAGCAGAACCCGGTTACATTGATGCCGTGACCCGAGCTTCTACAATCCTGTATCTGCAGCGGTGCCGTCTATTTCCTGGAGTCAGCACATGGACTGGGGGAAACCCCGTGGACTTTCCCTTCTTTCCACAGTTTGCTGTTTTCTACTGGAACACTGAGGTGGGATTCTGTATCTGGTTTTAAATATAAATAAAAAAAAAAAAAAGAAGACCTGAGCAGATCTGAAACATGACAGACTTTTCTGGTTTTGGGAGAGGGAGGGGGACAGTTAGTTTTACCCCACTGCAGTCATTTGGCAGGGGTAGAGCAGGTTTGCTGACAGCCCCAGTCTCATCCACACCTAGTCCTGTCTTTGCTGAGTTAATTAAACAAACTGCTGATAGTGACTGTGGTGATTCTCATCATTCTAAATCAGACACCAAACCTACTACAGAGAGCATGTATGCAGAGATAGCAAAGCAAATTGGGGTTTCTATTGGAGAAAGCATTGCATCTTGTATTGAGTCTCGTTTGGGCTGTGGACTGGGTAACAGTGTCCTTGGGTCTGTCAGTAATGTGCTCTCAGAACCTTCACTTTTGAATGTCATTGTGAAAAATGATGTCAAAGAACCTGTGTGTTTTAGAGGGGATGGTTGTGACACATGCAGTGTTCAGGAATAAGAGGAAATGATCATGACTTATTTGAAGAAAAGAGGGGTACAGGTAGCTGAACAATCCGATGAAGTGCTTAGTAAACTGGCAGGGAGGACAAGAGAGATAGTCAGGGTGGGCATATGTAGTAAGCCATCCTTGTGTCTTCAGGTAGGCCCAGAGCCTATTTTTGAGATCCTAAAACAGCACTTTAGTGACACTGCCTGTTCAAGCATACCTCTGGCTGATTTTTATGCAACATTACCTACCTTTGGTAAGACACCTTTTGACTACTGGCTCCGGCTAAACAGAGTCATGGAGCTGACAGAGGACTATCTCAAACGACAGAATAAGTCCTTTGCATATCTCCCAAAAGAATTGACTGCAATGTTCATTCGTCACTGTCCAGACTCAGAATTGTCTCTAATTTTCAAATGCAAGCCATTGCAGCAGTGGACACCTGCTGATGTGCACGAAAAGTTGCTGGAGCATAGGAAAGATCAGAAGTGTGGCCCTCAGCTGAGTGCATCCAGTGCTTTAAGTTTTCAGCGACAGGAGGTGAGTCCTCATGTACCACAGGTGACATGCAGCAAGAAAGGTACCACACCATCACCGACCTCTACCTCAGTACCATCTACTGGACTTAACGCACCACCGCTTGCTGATCGTCTTGAGCATGTGATAGCCCTGTTGGAGAAAGTTCTGAAGGGTCAGCCTCGACAAGCAAAGCCACCTGCTGAAGATGATGCCCGAGCTCATCGAAACCGAACACAAAAAATCATGCCCTGTGTAATTTGTGGTGACACTGGACACTCTACCTATTACCACTGTAGAGCCAATCAGCTGTGCTTCATTTGCTATGCTGCGGATCACACTCGGGCTCAGTGCCCCAGGGTCGGATCTAACAAAGCGAGGGGGCCTGAATCAGTTGCTCAGCAGCTGGGAAACTAGTTGGCCTACATGTGGAGGGGGCAAGTGTTAGGCCTGAAATTGCACCCCAAGAGACTGATTTTGATGATTGGGAGTCTGTGTACCAAGCTGTCAAGAACGACAGCTTGGCCATCAACCAGTACTTCAGAACACCCAAAGACTAAAACAACATGATGAACTGTTCTATGAAAATGTGACCCTTGGTGGCAAAGTGTCTGTTAAAGCAATGCTCGATAGTGGCTCGATGACCTGCACCCTCAGTGCTGATCTGTTGCCACACCTTTTAGATCATGCAGTGTTGCAGACCCCCACCTTGCAACACACTGATGTTGTACTTATTGGTTGTGGAGGTTCAAGAACAATTCCATCCGGTGTGTGTGACATTACTGTGGAAATGTATGGCTGCAGAGTTATCGTGCTTATGCTGGTGGTTGCAAGACAAAGTCAGGACCTCATCATAGGTAGCAACCTTATGAGGCATTTGGTCAACCACCTGAAGACAAAAGATGATCTAGGGGTGGAAGGCGGCAAGATCTTAAATGCAGAAGACATGTCTGATCACAATGTGCTAAGTTTGATGTCAGAAGTGGTGGCTCCAGAGAGTGTCAGTGATAAGATTGGAACTGTCAAGTTAAGGAGAGCCATAACCTTGGAACCATTGACCGAGCACCTGGTCTGGGACAGGCTGCAGCTAAGAGATAATGAGGGAGTGGTGGACAGTGTCGTAGTGGTCGAACCCTCCTCAGTAAGGTCAAGGCCAAGGTCAGTTATTGTTGGGAGAACTGTGGCACATCTTAAAAAGGATGGGTGACTTCCAGTGAAAGTGTTAAACCCCTTTGACAAGCCAATGACTTTAAAACGAAACATGAAGCTGGCCGACGTGTTTATCTGCGCAGTAGTGGAGAGCTTCAGCCCCACTAATTCCAGCCTGCAACAGAATATATAACTGCCAACCACTGACTCAGCACAGTGCAACGATGAGCAGAGTTTAGTCACTGATGTTCCTACCTTACCTGATCATCCTTCTTCAGAGCGAGCAACAGGTGACAGTAACTCTTTACATGCAAGACTGCAAAATCTGGGGTTGTCTGACATTGATATCGACTCATGTGAAGCATCACAAGCTAGTACAGAGAAACTTGTTGACCTCATAGTCTGGTTTGAGTCCATCTTCTCAAGAGACAAACTAGATTGTGGCAAAGCTACAGGCTATCTCCATCGGATTCGAGTAGTAGATGACAAGTCGTTCCGGTTGCCATGCCGACGTGTGCCACCAACTCATTATGACAAATTAAGACAAGCTCTGAATGGGATGGAGGAACGGGAAATAATTCGGAAGTCTTCCAGTGAACTTGCATCATCTCTGGTCTTAGTTTGGAAGAAGTCTGGCGATTTAAGAATATGTAATGACTTTCGTTGACTTAATGCTAGAACTGTCAAAGATGCCCATCCTCTTCCGCATCCAGCCGATGCATTGGCTGCTTTAGGAGGAAATGGATTTTTCTCCACAATGGACCTGACTTCAGGCTACTATAATGTGGAGGTGCATGACCAGGACCGCAAGTATACAGCATTCACATCACTGTTTGGGTTATACGAATACAATCGTATGCCACAGGGACTGTGCAACAGTCCAGCGACCTTTAGGAGGATGATGTTAGGCATTTTTGGAGATCAGAACTTCCTCAGTGTGCTATGTTACCTTGACGACGTCCTGGTGTTTGCCCCCACTGAAGAAGTGGCACTACAGCGTTTGCATATGGTGTTCCAGAGATAACATGCTTCTCAAGTTAGCTCCAAGGAAGTGTCACTTCTTGAGACAGTCTGTGAAATTCCTGGGTCACATTGTTAATGCTGATGGAATAAGGTCAGACCCTGACAAAATAGCATCCATTACGTCTCTTAAGGAAACAGACCTCATGGAAGATGGTTCTAAGGTCCCATCTCAACAGAGGGTTTGCTCGTTCCTGGGGATGGTCATGTATTACCAACAATTTATTGAGAACTGTTCATCCATTACAAAACCTCTGTTCCGGCTGACATCTGGGGAGAAAGGCCCACGTGGTCCAGGGAAAAGGCGCAAGCAAGCGCGTGCAAAACTTTGTGAGGAGGATTGGACGGATGACTACAGGACATTGTTCTTCAAGTTGAAGCAGGCTCTGTTGGATCGAGTGCTCCTGGCCCATCCAAACTTCGAGGAGCCCTTTCTTCTATATGTTGATACCTCCAGCAGTGGCCTGGGTGCTGTGTTGTCGCAAGTTCAGGCTGGGGCTTCGACATCAAGGCCCATCGCTTTTGCCAGTAAGACACTCAGTCACGCACAGTCCAAATATCCAGCACACAGGTTGGAGTTCTTGTGGGCAGTGTGCGATAAGTTTCATCATTGGCTGAGGGGTCATCAGTTTACAGTATGGACCGATAACAACCCTCTAACTTGCATACTGTCTAAGCCAAAACTAGATGCATGTGAGCAAAGGTGGATTGCAAAACTGGACCCTTTTCAGTTTGATATAAAATAGATCCCTGGTCCTAAAAATGTAGTTGCTGATGCACTAAGCAGGGTACCCTTTGTGCAACCCACTGCCTCCCATCATCTAATAAGAGTGTCATACACTGATCTGCTAGCTAAGGCAAAGGCAGTTGCCACAGGTGGGATACAGGAGGCCTTCAGATGGACAGTTCACTCATCTGAGGAGATCCCAGGCGACGACCAGCCTATTGTTTCTCAGTGCACAGTTGTTGTGCAGGTCGGAGGGCTGACAT
Organism: Garcialebias charrua; assembly: GCA_038048925.1. Classification (NCBI taxonomy): domain Eukaryota; kingdom Metazoa; phylum Chordata; class Actinopteri; order Cyprinodontiformes; family Rivulidae; genus Garcialebias; species Garcialebias charrua. Next base: position 9,637 of record JBBPBX010014373.1, read on the forward strand.
CTTCTGAGGTGGGTGCTGTCTTCCAGGTTCATACATAACATGAGTCCAAGGTGTGGCCCATATCTGTCAAGTCTCCCGTTTTGGCCGGAAACTACCGTATTTTACCCCTCTTTCCCATCGTCATCCCGAATTATTATTTTCCCGGAAATTTCCCGTATTATAATATTATTTAAAAAAAAACATTCCAGTGCCTCTGTCACTAACCTCGCGAGAACTGCCACCTGCAGTAGCCTCAGTGGCAGTTCTCGCGATGTTAGGGCTGGCAGCGCCGGCAAACCCGGAAAAACACAACAGAGATAAATGAATGTAACGAGAGAGAAGGCGTCCCTGCCAAAAAAGTTAAGACTTCGTGTAAATATCTTGAAAATGGGACAGCGAATTTAAAGAAGAGTAGGGTGGGGCACAATTACGCGTTTTGTAAGATTTGTAACTGCGACTTTAGTGTCTCTCATGGGGGAAGGAACGATGTCCGTCAGCATGAAAAATCCGTCAAGCACAAACGCGGGCTAGAGGCAAGAATGTTCACAGCATTTCACTGTCAACAAAGGTAGGCATATCAGACAGTGATGGCATAGTTACATTGAAAAAGTAACTTAGTTAAGTTACTGATTAGTCTTTGGGAAAAGTAACTTAGTTGAGTTACTGATTACTTGATTTGGAAAGTAACTAAGTTAGATTACTAAGTTACTTTATTAGTTACTTTCAGCTGCTGCTACCAAGAGCCCTCTGTCCCAATGCATAAAAACGTAAATGTATTAAATGAAGTTTGAATGAATAAAGGAATACTTGCTTTATATAAAAATTGTTGGAGTCCTGCCTCCCCCTCCAGCACCTCAAGCAGCAGCAACCTCAAGCAGCAGCTAATCAGCTGATTAGCTACACCTGCACCTGCCTCCTAGACCTTCACCTCCTGCTCTATTTAAACCACAACCAGACGTTCAGCCTACGCTCGAACATTGATTACCTTGGGTAATATTGTCACAGCCTCTGACTCCTAGTTTTGACTCGTCTGCACTAACCTGTTTTGCCTTTGCCCGTTTGTTCAGCTCCTGTTCAGTCCTGCCTGTTCACCCGTCTCCAAGGCTGCGTCTGGTTGCCAACCCTGCACACCAAACCCATAACTAAGGACTTCATTCTGGACATCTTCACCACTCTTCAACTTCATCTGTACTCACCCACTGGACCCACAGTCTCTCCGGACCTCGCCCTCCGTAACCCATTACTCCGACGCCACCTGCAAACAAATTCTACAGTAAGGACAAATACTTCTATCAGCACAATTGTCATAAAGAATCATTGGACCTCAGGATATTCACCGCCTCCCCTCTTCTCTCCACAGCCCTTTCCAGTTCCTGCACTGTAAATAAAAAGATCACTTTTGTACTCGCTTGTCCTCGTGTTCTTTGGTCTGCCATTTGGGGTCATATTCAGCAAACATCATGTTAGAATGTTCGAGCCACCAAGACCCTCAAGGCCAGACCAAAGACAGTCAGAGGGACCAAGCAATATTAGCTCTACAGGCCCGGAGTGAACGTAACGAGCAAACTCTAACTAAACTTCTCACCCAACAGAGTGAACTTGGTAGCATGATACATGCTGTTGGACAACAAGTCGCCGCCATGACTACCAAAGGCCCCGAACCACTCCGTCCACCCGAACCAACTCCAGTTTCAGTCCCAGCATCAACATACAGACATGAACCTGATGTCAGACCTACCGAACTCTTTGGTGGAGACTCCAAGCTGGTGGGTGGTTTCCTCCTCCAGTGCGAGCTCGCGTTCAACCAAGCACCCATCAGGTACGCCACCGACTCGTCCCGCATCTCCTATATTATCAATGCCCTGAAAGGCGACGCTCTGCAGTGGGCTACCGCTCATCTCCGTTCACGTTCCTTGTCCTCCATGTCCTTCACGAACTTTATTCGAGACTTTAAACTAGCTTTCGATCACCCTCTGTTGCAAGAGGAAGCGCAACAAAGATTATTCACAATCAGACAGGGTTCAAGATCTGTCGCCGAGTTCTCCATCCGTTTCCGGGTGATCGCGGAAGAGTCAGGCTGGGGAGAAATCGCACTAAAAAGCGCTTTCCGAAACGCGCTTAATGACAATATTAAGGACCAAATCGCCACACAAGAGCCTCCCCAGGATTTAGAAGATCTAATCTGTCTCGCAATTAGAATCGACACTCGAAACAGAGAACGTAAATTGGAAAGGGACTACAAATCCTGGGACCGCCCCTCAACCGGAAGTAGTTCCCCGACACCAGTCTTCCCCGAACCAGAGCCAATGCAGGTGGGTCGGGCAAAACTGTCCCCTGAGGAAAGACAACGCAGATTATCTGCAAATGAGTGTCTATATTGTGGAAAGAGTGGCCACTTCGTGAAAAACTGTCAGCTCCGTTTAAAAGGCCAGAACCACCAATAAATCAGGAGATATTGGTGGGTAATTTAACTTCAACTCCTGAGAAAAATTTTTGTCTCCCTGCTACTGTTTATTTTGATAAAGAAACTTTTACCACTCAGGCTTTAATTGACTCTGGTGCAGAACAGAATTTGATTTCCCTAGATATTGTAAAGTTTCTTAACTTACCCATGCTTCCTTTGAACAGCTCTGTCAGTGTCAGAGGTCTCACCGGACAAACCATCACCTCCATCTCCCACTGGACTCAAAACATTCACCTGGTGTTGTCAGGTAACCATCATGAGAAATGTGATTTTTTCATTTTTGATTCCCCTAAGCCTCAATTGATTCTAGGTTACCCATGGCTGTTAAAACACAACCCCCAGATCAACTGGAAAAATAACATGATTGAACATTGGGGTGAGGCTTGTTTAGTCGATTGTTTACGTTCTGCCATCTCTTCTGGTTCTGTCTCACCCCCCAGTAAGGAAGAGATTGACCTTTCCAAAGTGCCCTCCGTATATCATGCGCTTGCCCCAGTTTTTAGTAAACAGAAAGCCATCTCCCTACCACCTCACAGACCCTATGATTGCCCCATAGATCTCCTTCCTGGTGCCCCGCTGCCGTCTAGCAGACTGTACAACCTGTCAGGCCCAGAGAGGGAGACAATGAGGCAATACATAGAGGAATCTTTAAAGTCAGGTATTATCCGCCCGTCTACTTCTCCCCTCGGTGCAGGGTTTTTCTTTGTTTCAAAGAAAGATAAGACTTTGAGACCCTGCATCGACTTCAGGGGACTTAATAACATCACTATCAAAAATAAGTATCCCCTTCCTCTGATTGACTCTGTGTTTGAACGGCTTCAGGACTCCAGAATGTTCACTAAACTCGATCTCCGCAACGCCTATCACTTGGTGAGAATGCGAGAAGGGGACGAATGGAAGACCGCTTTTAAGACACCCCTAGGACACTACGAGTACTTGGTCATGCCTTTTGGTCTCACTAACGCCCCTGCCGTTTTTCAAAACTTAATCAATGATGTCCTGAGAGATTTCCTGGATGATTTTGTGTTTGTTTATCTTGATGACATTTTGATTTTTTCCAAAGACCCCGCTCAGCACACTGGACATGTCAAAGCAGTCCTCCAAAGGCTTCTAGAAAACAAACTGTATGTGAAAGCTGAGAAATGTGAATTCTCTATGCCTTCTATACCCTTTCTGGGCTTCATTTTTGAAGAGGGACGGGTTCGAACCGACCCGGAGAAAATAAGAGCGGTGGCAGAGTGGCCCACACCCCAGGACAGACGACAGCTCCAACGGTTCCTGGGCTTTGCAAATTTCTACCGACGCTTCATCAAAAACTACAGTCAGGTAGCCTCTCCATTAACACAACTCACCTCTCCCATCCGTAAATTTGTCTGGTCCCCAGAGGCGGAGGCCGCCTTCCAGGAACTTAAGAGACTCTTTTCATCCGCTCCCATCCTTTCCCATCCGGACCCTCATCGTCAGTTTATCGTGGAGGTGGACGCGTCCGCTACAGGTGTGGGAGCGGTGCTCTCGCAGCGATCCCCTACAGATGGTAAGATCCACCCATGCGCTTTCTTTTCTCGGCGTCTGTCCCCTGCCGAACGAAATTACGATGTGGGTAACAGAGAACTGTTGGCCATCAAGATGGCTCTTGAAGAATGGAGACATTGGTTGGAGGGGTCTGAATTGCCATTTGTGATATGGACAGATCACAAGAATCTTGCCTACATTCAGGGAGCAAAGAGGCTCAACGCCCGTCAAGCACGTTGGTCTTTGTTTTTTGCACGTTTCAATTTCTCCATCACATACATACCTGGTTCTCGTAACATTAAGCCTGATGCTCTTTCCCGCCAGTTCTCCTCCTCAGAGACTGAATCACCTGAGACTATTCTTCCCCACTCTTGCACTGTAGCGGTCATGACCTGGGACATTGAGAGAGAAATCCTGGAGGCCCAGAAGACTGAACCGGACCCTGGCACTGGTCCCCCAGGGAGAAAGTATGTTCCCTCTGCAGCCATCAGCAAGGTCCTCCATTGGATCCATACAGCAAAGTTCTCCTGCCATCCAGGTATGAGTCGCACCCTCTCCTTGACAAAGAGACATTTCTGGTGGCCTAACATGGAGAGGGATGTCAGACAATACGTGTCTGCCTGCACCACTTGTGCATGTAACAAAGCCACTAACAAACCCCCAGCAGGTCTCCTCCTTCCACTCCCTACTCCTGGGCGTCCGTGGTCCCACATAGCCTTGGACTTTGTCACCGGACTGCCAGTTTCTGAGGGTAATTCTGTTGTGTGTACCATCATCGACCGTTTCTCCAAGGCGGCACACTTCATACCCCTGGCAAAATTGCCTACAGCATCTGAGACGGCACAGATCATGGTCAAACATGTTTTTCGTCTGCATGGTATACCTCTCGATATTGTTTCCGACAGGGGCCCTCAATTCATCTCTCAAGTCTGGAAAGCATTCTGTCAAGCCTTGGGTGCCACCTCCAGCCTGACGTCTGGTTATCACCCTCAATCGAATGGACAAACTGAGAGGTGTAACCAAGAGCTCGAAGCCGCTTTGAGGTGTGTCATTGAACATAATCCTACCACCTGGAGCCAACACCTGCCTTGGGTTGAGTATGCCCATAATTCTCAAGTTTCGTCTGCCACTGGTTTGTCCCCGTTTGAGGCCTCTTTGGGATACGCTCCGCCCTTATTTCCGTCACAGGAAACTGACATTTCTGTTCCCTCTGTCCAGCATAATCTCCGTCGGTGTCGCAGGGTTTGGCGCCAGACCAGGGCAGCTCTCCTCAGGACGGCTGAACAAAACAAGCGGGTTGCTGACCGCCACCGTTCCTCTGCTCCCGATTACCAGGTGGGGCAGAAAGTTTGGTTGTCCACCAGAGACATTAAATTGAAGGACACTCCCAGGAAGCTGGCTCCCAGGTTCATTGGCCCCTTCCCGATTGTCAAGATCATTAATCCTGCTGCTGTCCGGCTCCAACTGCCTTCCACCCTGCGAATCCATCCCACGTTCCATGTCTCTCAGGTTAAACCCGTCTCCACCAGCCCACTTCACCCTCCTGCCGACCCTCCTCCTCCGCCTCGATTCATCGACGATGACCCTGTCTACTCTGTCCGGCGCCTGCTGGATGTTCGTCGCAGGGGTCGTCAACTCCAGTACCTGGTGGATTGGGAGGGCTATGGCCCCGAGGAGCGATCGTGGGTTCCCCGCTCCTTCATTCTGGACCCCTCCCTTATCTCTTCTTTTTAAGTCCTGCCTCCCCCTCCAGCACCTCAAGCAGCAGCAACCTCAAGCAGCAGCTAATCAGCTGATTAGCTACACCTGTTCCTGCCTCCTAGACCTTCACCTCCTGCTCTACTTAAACCTCAACCAGACATTCAGCCTACGCTCGAACATTGATTACCTTGGGTAATATTGTCACAGCCTCTGATTCCTAGTTTTGACTCGTCTGCACTAACCTGTTTTGCCTTTGCCCGTTTGTTCAGCTCCTGTTCAGTCCTGCCTGTTCTCTCATCTCCAAAGCTGCGTCTGGTTGCCAACCCTGCACACCAAACCCATAACTAAGGACTTCATTCTGGACATCTTCACCACTCTTCAACTTCATCTGTACTCACCCACTGGACCCACAGCCTCTCTGGACCTCGCCCTCTGTAAACCATTACACCGACGCCACCTGCAAACATATTCTACAGTAAGGACAAATACTTCAATCAGCACAATTGTCATAAAGAATCATTGGACCTCAGGATATTCACCGCCTCCCCTCTTCTCTCCACAGCCCATTCCAGTTCCTGCACTGTAAATAAAAAGATCACTTTTGTACTCGCTTGTCCTCGTGTTCTTTGGTCTGCCATTTGGGGTCATATTCAGCAAACACCATGTTAACTGTGTGTGATACCACTCAGGCGGTCCTCTCTAACATACAGTAGAGAGCGGCCGAGAGATGCATAATGTATAAAGGCAGAAGTTCTCACAAGCATGCATTTTACTGAGCATTTCAAGGGCGTGAATGAATTATGTTCCCATAGCAATAGTGTTGCACCGAGAGACCTGACTGATAAGGGAACTGAAAGTTATGCACCATAACTCATGTTCCCTGAAGGAAGGGAACGAGGTGCAACACAGTTGGCCCTTTTCAATGCTGAAGCTCGGTGAAGTGCACTTGGAGAAAGTAGGATGGGCGTCCGCGTCTTAAGTACCCAGAGGGCGGGGTCTCTGGGGTGACGCTGACGCCCTCTGCCATAAAGGCGTGAATGTATTCCTTCAGGTAATCGTGCGGGGGGGCGCAATTCCCATAGCAATAGTGTTGCACCTCGTTCCCTTCCTTCAGGGAACATGAGTTATGGTGCATAACTTTCAGTTTCACATTCAAGACACACAACAGTGTGTATTGTTCTGTTTTCGCATCCATAAAGTGAGTTTAAGATCTAGCTTTTGCAGCTGGTAACTAAAATCGTAAAGTTATACAAGCTAAATTACGGCTGTAGTGTGCATGAAAGGTGAGCCGGGTCACAGGTTTCAATTTTATTTTGTGTGAGAGAAAATAAAGTGCTGTAGTAAAAGACTTCTTAGTACAAAGTGTAAGAAATTAAATCTACTCTTTAATCCAAATTGCTCTAATCCATCCATCCATCCATCCATCCATCCATCCATCATCTTTACCCGCTTCTTCAATTTTGGGTCACAGGGATCACTGGTGCCCATGTCCAGCCATCACTGTGTGAGAGGCTGAGACATCCTGGACAGGTCTCCAGTCCATCACAGGGACACATAGAGACAAATGAGACAAACAACTGTTCACTCTCACTCACACCTAGAGACAATTTAGAGTTACCAATCAGCCTAACATGCATGTTTTTGGTCTGTGGGAGGAAAAAACCCATCCATGCTTGGAGAGAACATGCAAACTTCACCCAGAAAGCACCCGGCTACCTTTTCGCTGAGAGGCAACAACTCTACCAACTGATCCACTGTGCTGCCCACTCTTGTAATAGCGAGTGTTCAATTAGCAACCTTGATGGAGAACAGAACTCTTGTTAAGTCACTTCTGTGTCCCAACATGCCATGAGTGCATTTACTAAAAATGCTAACTGACCTCTTGTTCAGGACTGACTGTGAATGTAACATGTAGCCTGAGTCAGCATCACCAAATATTTACCTTTTTAAAATGGATTTCTTTAGACGGATGGTTGTACATCATAAAAAATAAAAAATAAATGTCCGAAGTATTCTTACTTATCACTTACCGGCAGTGAGAGCATCAAATAAACGATGTGTGGTCGCCACGTCCTTGACAATCCCACACTCCTGTATGCAACGTACAAACTCATCCTGGTGTAGAGGCTTTGGGGGGAGTTTGAACGTCTTGATGTGATTATTAGTTTGGACAAGTGGCTTCTCGTTATCAGTCTGTACCTAATAAAAGAAAGAAATCTGTGAGACCACCTGATGTTAAACATCAACCCAAGCCTCCATAGTTTGTAAGTTCAGATGGACCTTGAAGATGAGTCTCTTTAGCTCAGGTCTTTTTTGGGCTTGCTGCTTCTCGTCTTGGTCCAGTGAGTCCACGAGCCATGCGACCAAGTGTGTAGGGAATATAGCCATGTCTGTCTTGTAGAGATTCTGGAAGTCACTTAACGCGTCCAGCCGCTTTGAACACAACGTGTTGATTAAACCTTGCAAGTAGTAAAACCTTCAGAAACAAATTACAAACAAAAAGTTTCATATCAATGAAGCCAAGTTTGTAGTAAATAAAAGCGAAATTAAAGTTCTATCAGAGTTTGGTTAAAAATCAGAATACCTAGCCAGCAAAGCAGAGTTCTCATTTTGGATGGAGTACCGGTAAATAGCTTTTCCGAGCAGATGGATGAGCTTGTCGTAATAACTTTGGACAGAGGGGAGCGACAGAGTCACTGGGAAGTGTGGGAGCTCCCACACCTCCACAGGCTTAGGAGGGGATTTCAGTGCTGGACAGGAAACAAGAGATTAGAAGGGCAAGATGCAGAAGAGAAAAATAAGCTTTAAAAAAAAAAAACTTCTTCACTTCATCTACTGTACGTCTTTCCACAGAGGAACTTGACTTTTTAAAAGCATTTACCAATTTCCCTTAAATAAATTCTCCAAAGAAATGTGTTTATTGTGCATGCTATTTTGAGCTTTTAGCCAACCTTTTGCTACATTTAGCTTTTGGCTAGTCGTTTGCTACATTTAGCTTTTGGCTAGCCTTTCACCTGCATGTTGCTCCAAGTGTTTTGCTCCTTTTAGCTTTTAGCTATACTGTTCTGTTTCTTTTACCATTACTTATTTACATTACTAGAACCGCCTTCTTCCACCTGCGTAATATTGCTAAAATGAAAAAATCTTATCTAAAAATGATGCAGAAAAACTGGTTCATGCATTTATGACATCTAGACAAGACTATTGGAATGGTTTATTATCTGGGTGTCCAAATACTTCTTTAAAAAGTCTTCAGTTGATCCAAAATGCTGCTGCCAGAGTCTTAATTGGAGTTAGTAGGAGAAATCACATCTCTCCAGCTTTAGCTTCTCTCCATTGGCTACCTGTAAAGTCCAGAATTGAATTCAAAATCTTACTTCTAACCTACAAACCTCTCAACAACCTAGCTCCATCTTATACTTGAGATCTTATTGTTCCATATTTTCCTAACAGAGCACTCCGCTCTCAGACTGCAGTCTTACTCAAGGTTCCTAGAGTTTCCAAAAGCCGAATGGAAGGAAGATCTTTCAGTTATCAGGCTTAGGGATGCACCGATCCACATTTTTCACTTCCGATCCGATACCAATACTTTAAAACTGGGTATCGATCGATACCGATACTTTCCCGATCCGATACCATTCAGGTGCCTTATGAGGCTGTAATAAATTATTACAGCCTCAGCCACTAATATCCACTTTAAAGCAAGGAATAAAAAAACACGTTTTGTGTTAGCAGGATTTAATTGTAACTAAGAAACTTCCATCCATCCATCCATCCATCTTCTTCCGCTTATCCGGGGTCGGGTCGCGGGGGTAGCAGCCTAAGTAGGGAGGCCCAGACTTCCCTCTCCCCAGCCACTTGGAGCAGCTCCTCCGGGGGAATCCCAAGGCGTTCCCAGGCCAGCCGAGAAACATAGTCCCTCCAGCGCGTCCTGGGTCTTCCTCTGGGTCTCCTCCCGGTGGGACATGCCCGGAACACCTCACCAGGGAGGCGTCCAGGAGGCATCCTAACCAGATGCCCGAGCCACCTCAACTGGCTCCTCTCGATGTGGAGAAGCAGCGGCTCTACTCCGAGTCCCTCCCGGATGACTGAGCTTCTCACCCTATCTCTAAGGGAGAGTCCAGACACCCTGCGGAGAAAACTCATTTCAGCCGCTTGTATCCGAGATCTCGTTCTTTCGGTCATAACCCAAAGCTCATGACCATAGATGAGGGTGGGAACGTAGATCGATCGGTAAATTGAGAGCTTTGCCTTTTGACTCAGCTCTCTCTTCACCACGACAGACCGGTACAGCGCCCGCTTCACTGCGGACGCTGCACCTATCCGCCTATCGATCTCACGCTCCAGTTTTCCCTCATTCGTGAACAAGATCCCGAGATACTTAAACTCCTCCACTTGGGGCAGGACCTCCTCCCCGACCCGGAGAGGGCATGCTACCCTTTTCCGGCTCAGAAACTTATCCAACATTAATAAAACTTACCTCAAGTTGCCTTTTTGGGCATGCATAAATATACAGTATTTGTATACACTGTACTTAGAGAGAAGATTAATCTTCTCTTGGCTGTGCAAATTCTGCTAACACAAAACGTGTAACTAACTACCGGTACTTTTAAGTACTGTAGTTACTTTCACCCAGTCTCTTTTTCATCACATGCTTCCAAAAGTCAACAATTATGTTTGTATTCTGCATCTGTCTGTTAGCAAAATATCTTATGAACAACTGAACAGATTTTGTTTAAACTTTCAAGAAATAATCACTGAAGGGCTCTCTACGACTGGTTGACTTTTAAAGTACATCCAATTGAAGATGGCTGCCACAGCTAACTGAACTTATACAACACAAAATTGACTACAACTCAGTCAATTTGACAAAAAATTTAGATAAAATTTGTGTGGTAGTAGCTGAGACTCATTCCCAAAGCATATTCAAGGGATTAGTAGAATGCATAAGATCTTTCTTTAAAATTACAACGTTATTTATTTGGAATCAATGGTGTCGTCTGTTAGCAAAATATCTCATGACCCGCTGGACAGATTTTGATTAAACTTTCAAGAGATAATCACTGAAAGGCTCTCTACGACTGGTTGACTTTTAAAGTACATCCAGTTTAAGATGGCTGCCACAGCCAACTGAAAACAACACAAAATTGACTACAACTCAGTCAATTTGACAAAAAATGTAGATGAAATGTGGTGTGGTAGTAGCTGAGACTCATTCCCAAAGCATATTCAAGGGACTAGTAGAATGCATAAGATCTTTCTTTAAAATTATAACGTTATTTATTTGGAATCAATGGTGCCGTCTGTTAGCAAAATATCTCATGACCCGCTGGACAGATTTTGATTAAACTTTCAAGAGATAATCACTGAAGGGCTCTCTACGACTGGTTGACTTTTAAAGTACATCCAGTTTAAGATGGCTGCCACAGCTCAGCCTTTTGTTTTTCATAATCCCACAGAGCTTTGGAGACATTTACAAGACATTCAAAAATATGCCTCACCTGTCCAACAGCATACAGGGGTTCACTTTGGATGTCATGGAATCACCTGCTGACAGCTTGGAGGAGGCTGCTTCTCAAAGTTTTGATGCCACTGTCCACACTGTTATCAGCGAGCAGCTGTTTAAAATGGTGACGCTGGGATCACATCAGCTGCAGAGGAGCTCGCTGAGCTGATTTCTCTGGTTAACTCCTCAAAGGGTTCCAGCAAAGTCACAATCTTTTCCAGCAAACCCCACAGGTTGGCTGACAGTGTTCCTGACAAGTTGTTTAGCAGTTTCTGGGTTATCCCTTTAGCTTTCACGTTGTCCAGCGGAAGTTTACCTTGCTGTTGAAACGAGTCCAGAAGTGATTTCTGTCGGCTCCGTTTGTCTTTCTCCCGCCGGGCTAAACAATCGTCATGCTCTTTACTGTGGTCTTTTTCAAATGTTTCATCACGTTTGTGGTATTATATGACGCGACGGAGCTTCCTCCTCTCTGTACAGCGGCTCTGCAGACACGCACGCGGCTCTGCAGACACGTACACGTCGCTGCTGTCTTGCTTTGCGGTGCTTCAAGAGTAAAACACATCCACACAGCAGACATGTTCGCGGACATGCAAAAATCAATAAACTCTGACCGACTCTGATGCCAAGATGAAAAGTTGGTTAGCCGTTAGCCACAGTCCTCCAGTCCTCTCTGTGTTTACTCACGTTTTACCTGGCTGCAAGGGGCAAACTAGGAAATGGATTTCCTGAATGTGAGGCGGGTCTTACTACTCTGGGCTCATAAAACACGCCTCCGTTCAGGAAATCCATTCCATAGTTTGAAGACAACTGCAGTGTATCATGGATCGGAAAGATGGCAGTCTCTGCTCTGAAAATCCGATATGTAAACAAGGCTGGTATCGGATACCAATACCGATACTGGATCGGATCTGCCCCATCCCTAATCAGGCTCCTCTCTTGTGGAACCAACTTCCAGTTTCTGTCCATGAGGCTGACACATTGTCCAGTTTTAAGACTGAACTTAAGACTTTCCTTTTTGATAAATCCTTTAGTTAGGGTTGGTTTGTTATGCTGCTATAGGCTTAGACTATTGGAGGACAAATTTACCTAATTTCCTTAAATGATTTGCTAAAATTGAATAGTTTTTATTTGATACTACAGTATTTCTATCTTAACATGTGATTCTTGACCTGACTTTTGTATCTGTTCCTCTCAAAGCCAGCCGGTCAAAGCAGATGGCCGCTTGTCCTGAGCCTAGTTCTGCTAAAGGTTTCTTCCTCATGAGGAAGTTTTTCCTTTCCACTGTCGCCTTCATGCTTGCTCAAGATGAGAGTTTCTGTGATGGAGTTAAACTCAAAGTCTGCTCCTCACATACATAATGTTAAAGTGTCACTGACATGATTCTTTTACTATTCATAAAATTGCTCAAAAAATATATATATTTTATCATTTAAATATGTTAGTTTTTGCAAACAAAATGATAAATCACTTTAATTTAGCTTTAAAAGTGATTTTAAACTTCAAGCCGTTTATTCACGGGAAATCTGATTACTATACTGCATACTACATTTAACAAAAATACATTTAAAGAACTTGTGCAACAGCACAAAATCCTTGATGTCTCATTTATTTACACAGACATTTAGGCAATGCTGTTAATCTGTCCATGCTTCATAGTAAACTTTTTCAACTCTCACCTGAGTCGGACAAAATGACCCTGAAGGTTTCCTTCCAAGCCGATAGCTTGATCTTCTATCAAGTTAGGGAGGCTCATCCCCCGTCTTTTATATATCATGTTTTCAGGGATGGAGCCCTTTCTCTTAGCTTGAATCTCCTTCATGCTGGGTCTGCGAGGTGCCACCACCATAGACTTCATCCTGCAGGACAAAGCAAAAAAAGTGAAGTGCATGTGCTCAGGTGATCAGGAGGAATACATTTGTTTTTGCACAAAGAGTACCCCTAACTAAAATTTTACTGGCTGTTAAGCACATGTTTTACAGCTCAGCTGATCTTGTTCCATACTTATGCATGTCTGAACGAGTGCTAAGCTCCATTCGTGCAAAGTTGTCCATTTTCTTGTTGAGACGATCTCTGAGGAAGGAGCGGAAAATGTGAGTATCCAACACCTGCAACACAGCCAAAATAACATTTTAGAGCAATTCTTTCACAGTCATCCCACATTTGCATACATTTACCCAAAACATCATGTGAACTTAAAAGTTAGCGCACACCTTTTTGTAAAAAAGCTGCTCATTTGGCTGTCTGGTTTTTAGGAACTCTTCACTGTGAAACACTCGATGTTCGTAATTCAGATGATTGCTAACATCCCTGTTAAAACACACACACATGGACTAAATCCTAACAACATATGAAACAGTGTAACTGATCAAAATATTTGGCATCATCTTTACATTCACTGAACCTGAATATGTTGACAACCAGCTCCAGTGCAATCATCTGGATGTCATGATTGAGTTTGTGTTGCCACGCTCGTCTTTGTTCACGCAGCTCATCAATGTTAGTGCAGGTTGCACTGCGGTACTGATCCAAATCGAAATGTATCTGCAGAGACTGGCACCTGCAAAAAAAAAAAAAATGCAGATTGTCTGAAACTCTAAAGTCCATAGTTTTAAACTAATGAAAGAAAAGAGATGGCATTAAAAAACCATTTTGGTTATACAGTAGTACCGGTACTTCACTTATCGCGGGGTTACATTCCAGACACCCCCGCAATAGATGGAAATCCAAGAAATAGGGCCATTATATTTAGTATTTATATATATTTTAAGGTTTTATAAACCCTTACCACATTCATGCAATGTTCTTAAAAATGTTCTAAACTCTCTAAAAGAGCACAGCAAAAGAGAGCAGACAGACTGATACTATGATTACTGAGCCAATTGGACAGGCCATCGGGAACACCAAGACATTTCCTGGTGGCCTGGCCCGCTCAGTGATCGCTGAAGGGCTGGACCAAAGGCTCGGTTTGGGTGGTGCTTCCATCCATCCATCCATTTTCGTCCGCTTATCCAGGGTCGGGTCGCGGGGGTAGCAGCCTAAGTAGGGAGGCCCAGACTTCCCTCTCCCCAGCCACTTGGAGCAGCTCCTCTGGGGGAATCCCAAGGCGTTCCCAGGCCAGCCGAGAAACATAGTCCCTCCAGCGTGTCCTGGGTCTTCCTCTGGGTCTCCTCCCGGTGGGACATGCCCGGAACACCTCACCAGGGAGGCGTCCAGGAGGCATCCTAACCAGATGCCCGAGCCACCTCAACTGGCTCCTCTCGATGTGGAGAAGCAGCGGCTCTACTCCGAGTCCCTCCCGGATGACTGAGCTTCTCACCCTATCTCTAAGGGAGAGTCCAGCCACCCTGCGGAGAAAACTCATTTCAGCCGCTTGTATCCGAGATCTTGTTCTTTCGGTCATAACCCAGAGCTCATGACCATAGATGAGGGTGGGAACGTAGATCGATCGGTAAATTGAGAGCTTTGCCTTGTGACTCAGCTCTCTCTTCACCACGACAGACCGGTACAGCGCCCGCTTCACTGCGGACGCTGCACCTATCCGCCTATCGATCTCACGCTCCAGTTTTCCCTCATTCGTGAACAAGACCCCGAGATACTTAAACTCCTCCACTTGGGGAAGGACCTCCTCCCCGACCCGGAGAGGGCATGCTACCCTTTTCCGGCTCAAGACCATGGCCTCGGATTTGGAGGAACTGATCCTCATCCCGGCCGCATCACACTCAGCTGCAAACCGCTCCAGCGAAAGCTGTAGATCACGATCTGATGAAGCCAATAGGACCACATCATCTGCAAAAAACAGAGAAGCGATTCTAAGGCCACCAAAACGGATCCTCTCAACACCTTGGCTGCGCCTAGAAATTCTGTCCATAAAAGTTATGAACAGAATCGGTGACAAAGGGCAACCTTGGCGGAGTCCAACTCTCACAGGAAACGAGCCCGACTTACTGCCAGCGATGCGGACCAAGCTCTGACACCGGTCGTACAGGGACCTAACAGCCCGTATCAAAGGGCCTGGTACCCCATACTCCCGGAGTACCCCCCCAGAACCCCCCGAGGGACGCGGTCGAATGCCTTTTCCAAGTCCACAAAGCACATGTAAACTGGTTGGGCAAACTCCCACGCACCCTCCAGGACCCTGCTGAGGGTGTAGAGCTGGTCTAGTGTTCCACGACCAGGACGAAAACCACACTGCTCCTCCTGGGTGGTGCTTGCTTATTTTAAATAAACAACCCATGCCGCTCACTCAGGTATCTGGCTCACTGAAGCTCCCTGAGCACACGTGTATAGCTAGATTTATACTCGACGCGTCGCGTAGCGCGCGAGGGTGCGCGCGCCAAAAGTGACGCAATATCACTGTCCCCGCCCCTGCGCGCAGGCCCCGCGTGTCGTTTTGGCGCGAAACTCCGCAAGCCTAGTGCGCGCGCCGTGGGCGCTACAGAATTGATTGACAGCTCGGGTGGGGACCTCACCGACAGCCTTCACGCTCTTCACGCCAGAGCCTGCAGCTGTCTGCGCCGCTGTGGTCGTGGAAACGGCGTCGCGACGCATGGAGGAATGTTTTGTATGTGATACAAATGTATTAAATTCCCCGAGCGAGCGGAAAGCCATTTGTTTTTGTTGTGTGATTTCAAACAGTTCTTCTTCTACGGTAGATTTCTTCTTCTACACCTTTCTTGCAACATATGCACATGTTTTAGAGGGTACTGCCACCTTCTGGTCCGTAAAAGAACAGCACTTTGCCATGCGCCGCCGTGCGTCAACTATAAACAAAGCGGCAAAACTATAAAAGCTTGAAGCCGCACGGCTCAGTGCGTGCGCGGCGCGTGCGCTCCAGTCTGCGGACCAAAGCGCGAGTATAACTAGGCCTTATGTCTCTGCTCTGCTGTGACAGACAGCTCAGAAAGAGAAAGGAGGGGGCGGGGCCTGTCTTTCCCCATACCTACTGCTCAGGGAGTGGGCCAGGCCACCGGGAAATGTCCCGGTGCTTCTGATGGCCAGTCCCCCCTTCAGCACAATGCTCTGGTTGGTCGCCTTCCATCAATCAGCCAATTGTGGGTAATGTACAATCTTACGTTGAAAACCCACGAAAGAGTGAGTCCGCAACAGTCAAACCGTGAAGTGTTGAATACTGTACTTTTAAAATAACATTATGTGAAATCTCATGCACAGAGTGTGACGTGAATGATCTCCAGCTACTGCCACACCAGATTTTAGCTCAATTTCTGTAAAACTGACTGAACTACAGCCAGTGTTGTGCGTTCTAAAGTGAGTTGGCTGTGGTGGCCATCATTAAATTGGTGGCTCCAAAAGTTAATCAGTTGTAAATATACATCTAATAATTGTGTTTGGAAACTTTAATTAAAATTCATCCTGTGGTTCAGGAAATACTTTGCTTACACACAGATAAGCGAACACACAGACACAGGCAAAACACATTTTCCCCACCAGCAAAAGGCAGGGAAAATAAATCATTTATTACTAAAGACAAGTCTTCATTTAGTAGGTAGGTACTAATATTTCAATGTACTGGAGCTTTAACATGGAAAAAGAAACACACACCTCCACGTGAAGCGGTCGGCAGCAGCAGGAGGGATGTCAGGAACATCAACAACTTCAAGAGAAGAGGAGGAAACGCTTCCATCGTCAATATTAATTAAGATCAAATCATCAGTTTCCTGAATTTAAAAAAAAGAAATACTGATTTCAAAAAGAAGTCAACTGAGGTTGAATCAAACTTAAAACTGCTACAAATCTCTTACATTTTATTTTAACTTTAGGCTAGTTTCTTATCTTTATATTAAAAAAGGAGGAAGTGTGTTGAAAAAGATGCATGTATTTATTTTTCTTTTTGTTGTATTTTTGCAGATTGTGTACGCACAGTTGCAACTTCTGCAAAATGTCTGAGATGGCATCCAATAAGAAAGGGAGTGGGAGCCATTAGAAAGTCCAGCATGCCTCTGGCTAAAACAAGAACATAAGGATGCTGCCACAGCAGAGGCTGTAAGAAATGAGAAAACCACAGAAAAACCAATTAAAACATAAACTTAGAAAAATCCTACTGAGTGAATATTACAATGTTTAAGGCGCGTTTTGATATTTCCCCAAACCAGACCTTTGAGATTTCACAAGTTTAAATTAAATAGACAAAACAAAGTTTTTTTTTCTTTTTTTCCCAATTTATAATTTAACCAGCCATAACCCTTACAAAGTTTATTTACCACCACAGAGGCACAAGTAAATAAACGAACTTTAACTTTATTTGTATGTTTTGTGAAGCTTTTTTTTTTTTTGCCAAGGCCTCCTTTTTTTTACTCTTTTCCATCATTTTCATTTTACGTTGATAATATTTGAGCACTTAATTTGATAAAATGTAAGAAAAATGTAAATTTCATAAACATAATTTTGGTCACATTGAACACAAATATTGACTTCAAGCTACTATATGTAACTTTTCTAACAATATATTTTTAACATATTTCTTCACTCTGTCACTAGATTGATGTTAGAGAGGTAATCTCTGAAAAAAACTAAAAAAAAATATTGTCCCCTTGCTTCTCCAGGTGGTAAATAAGCATTTCTAAAAAGAAAAAGTGACCCGCCATTTTCCATCCAATAAAAACAAAGTTTGTAACCAGCCAATAAAAACCGAGCTTGAATTTGAATCAGCCAATAAAAACAGAGCTTGAAT
>JBBPBX010014373.1:27671-51001 GCA_038048925.1 Garcialebias charrua
AATTTTAACAGACCACAAGGGGGCAGAGCCATATATGGCTCTGAGGGGGAGGGATCAGAATGCTTTGCTTGTTGAAATTTTTTCTAAGTGCTGATGTTCTACAGAAACTGCAGACTGAACCTTTCACTGTGTAAACGACACATCTGAAGTTAGACTTTAAACTGACCTTCAGAAAAATTAACAAACTTTCTGCCATCAGGGTGAGTCTGGTCCAGTCAGCAGAAAATAACACCACTCTCTGCTCCTGCAGGAGACAGGACATCACCTGCAGAGACAGGGACAGAAAAACGAAGATACGAGACCGTAAGTCTGAGCCTTTTCTTTTCAGACTAAAACCTTCAAACGTGTGTGAGATACCTGCAGCAGCTGCTGTGGCCTGAAGCAAAGCAAGGGCAGGTGGAGGTCTAAATCTATAAGCGGGTGGTCACTGTCCTCTCTGGAGGGTAATGTGATGGTCAGAGGATGTAACGTAAACTTCTGGAAAACAGCACAAACAGTATGATGTCATTGCTTAAATGTGAGGAAGTATAATGCAACTTGTTGGTATTATATGCAAAATCTTGACGGTTTGTTTTGTGCATTCAGTGAAATAATAATAATCAGAAATTAGTCAACTAAAGTATCTGTTATTTACTTTGACTGAGTGCACACACCAAATGTAGCTGTCCAGGGGGTGGAACTGGTACAAGGGTCAGTTTGGCTGCAAATTCTTTCACTTTTTCCTCCATCTCTGATAATCGACAAGACCTCAGCTGGATTAAAAGGCTCAAAGATAAAACAAACAAACAAAAAAGATCATGTTAAATGGTGAAAACAACCAGATTTACATAACTACTGTATCTGTTTGCCTTAAAAGTAATTTACATTATCTGTACAATAACTCAAAATTATTGCAGGTTACAGTACTGTACACTGTGAGAAAATACACCCCTAAATATCTGACTAGGAGAAAACTATGTATGCACAATTCAAATGTTTATTTCATTTTGCCAACTGCTTTAGTTTGAACCCATTTCTTACCATGACAGGCAATCTTTGAGCGCAGTAAAGTAAGCGTACTTTGATATGACACAGAAACTGTACGCTGAGAAAACTTTAGAGAACGTTGAAGATCCAGCTTTGTATTGATAAGACGTCCTTTCCTGAAAAAGATAGAAAAAAAAATACAACAGTGAACTGGTTTCGTTTCAGAACCTTGTTACATTTTTGTTACAATTTTATTATTTTAAAAAAAAGAGAAGAAAAAGTGCCGTAAAACTTTTTTCTAATCATCCTCCTATGCAGCAAAGCTTTCTGTTTGCAGATGTTCACTGGTTACTTTATAACCACCAAATTTAAAAAAAAAATACAGATTTCCTCTGGTTGCATTGTGGATTTCAAATTTGTGATTATTAAGCTTTATATTAGTGTATTATTAATATTCATTCAACCTTTATTTACACAAGTTAGTCTCATTCATCCTCGAGGACTCATTTACAAGAGAGACCCGTTTAAACAAAGAATACAGATGAGGTACAGACAATCATAGAAAAGCATGTAAAATGAAAAGTAAATAGAAGAAATGAAACATTACACGACGTACCACAATGGGACGATAATGCTGCATTACTACTCCGTGGGTCTTGTTGCCAAAGACGTCAGTAAAAACCAGGAAGTGGAACTGCTCAGTTTTCTCCTCACTGGTCACTTCCAAACCACCTGGTGATCAAACAAAAACACAAACATGTTCAAAACCAACATAAAAACAAGACTGCAAACAGAAAAGAGGGTTCAAATCCCTTCAGTAGACTGCAAATGCTTAATGATAAATGAACTGTGTTAAAAGTGTAAGGACATATCAGTTGGTGACTGATGGTGGAGAACGGCTCCAATATTGCATTTAGAATGGAACTGTTCACACGTCGGACACATAAACCCAGATTAAAACCTTGTCTGACAACTGTTGTTCAGGGTTCTGAAGATCACAAGACGGCTATGAAGGGATGTGGAGGAAATAAAAGTTTGTGATCTGTAAAATTAAAAAAAATAAAAAAAATTACAGGTAAAATTTGGGGTGGCATGGTAGCTCAGTTGGTGGAGCTGTTGCCTCTCAGCAAGGTTGCCGGATCGAATCCCTGCCATGGACCTTTCTGGGTGGATCTAACAAAGTTAAAGAGTTTAACAAAGTTGTTTGTCTCTATGTCCCTGTGATGGACTGGAGATCTGTCCAGGGTGTCCCCCGCCTGCCCCACAGTGATTGCTGGTTATGGGCACCAGTGACCCCCATGGCCTAAAAAGGAAGAAGCAGATGAAGAGAATTAGATGCTTTTCACTGACGTCATATCCGGTGGGTTTTTTTTTCGGTCGTCGCCATCTTGTAGGACTAGCATTTAGCATTTAGCTACGAGCTAGTATGGACGAACAACTACGACCACGTAAAAAAACATCGAAAAAGCCGCCAACCGACGCAAACGGACATTACCGGGACACGGAGCGGTACCAGGACACACTGGATGCGAAAGCAAGACAAAGGTATCTGGATAAAATTGGCTGTATTGAGGGCAAAGACCCTTATGAGCTGCCGAAGTCTGTCTGGACCAAGTGTCAGTACAACTGTCAAACCAGTGTCACTACAACAGATTAAAACCAGTTTCACTACAACAGATTAAAACCAGTGTCACTACAACAGATTAAAACCAGTTTCACTACAACAGATTAAAACCAGTGTCACTAAAACTGTCCAGATTAAAACCAGTGTCACTAAAACTGTCCAGATTAAAACCAGTGTCACTAAAACTGTCCAGATTAAAACCAGTGTCACTAAAACTGTCCAGATTAAAACCAGTGTCACTACAACATATTAAAACCAGTGTCACTAAAACTGTCCTGATTAAAACCAGTTTCTACCTGGCCTTAGATTAGAAACACCCCCCTAGGTTACAAAGTAACGAACCCAAACAAAAACAAGTTACAAACAAACCCACACCTGACAAAAAATTATCAAACCCACAACTATAGCGGGGAAATCTATGGCATACATGTTGCTTTTTACATGAAAGCCATCACCGCCTGATGAGACAATTTTGTGTAAATTGTCCCATCCTGTGGACTGGACCCAGGATCCCATCCTGTGTATCCAGGATCCTTCCTGTGGACCCAGGATCTCATCCTGTGGACCCAGGATCACATCCTGTGGACCCAGGATCACATCCTGTGGACCCAGGATCACATCCTGTGAACCCAGGATCTTGTTACACCTGTTATGTGATCTGATCTGTGGCGTGATGAAGGAGCAGCAGAAAAACAAACTAATAAAAACGAGTGCAGCCTTGAAGGCGTTCCTCGATGTCTGGTCGTGTTCTGGTCCTTCTCATTTAAATGTTTGGGACTTTTACAATGTAAAACACATTTCTAAACACAAGTCTGCAGATTTGTTGTTATTTTTGTCAAAGTTATTTGCCCATTACTTAATGAAATAATATAACCGTATGAAATTATAGTAAGCTTACAAAGTCAAGGTTATTGCTACTAATTTCAAAACACTATCAAATGCTGACAGGTAAATTTAATTTTTGTGATAGTAAGATGACACAAGAAAAACCCAAATTAACCATCTGGAGTCAACTTCTAACTACAATAATTATATGCTGCAGACCGACTTCAGGTGTGGTACAGATCAATGTGTCTTCTAAAATAAGTCTTTTCCAGGTGTATGTCTATGGTTTATAAAAATCATGTTTTATTTAAGTCCATCAGTTTCACAGTTCATGTACATTGTTCTCAGTTTCTTATCAACATCATACGACACAGTTCAGCTGCACAGTGCTGATAATTACTTACGGTAATACATACTTTAAAGAGTAACATTTTTACATCACCAAAACAAGACTTCTTGTCAAGTCTCATCAGGGTCAAAATCAGTTTTTGGAATTTTGTTATCTTGCACTTTACTGTTTCTAGAATGAATGGTTCCACTAAAGTGAAGACTGACATGAGTGTTACAAAACTAGGGAGTCCTGTGTAATATTTAACCTTCTCTATGTTATGTTCATAGGACTGTGGTGTAATTGTTGCAGCAGCTAAAGAGTCTTCCAAGTTTTTAATTCTGGTCAACATTTGCTGAAACTCTACTCTCTTCTGGTTTCCTAGTTGCAGTTCTGAACTGGCACCATCACCACTGGTTTCCTCATCAGCAACTCCATCCTGTGGTGGTGTGTGGTGAAGCTGTGGAGGTGGTGTGGGAATTGGAGTCTGTTCCAGTAACGCCGCTGTGATGGCTTCACACTGCTTCTTCTTCTGTCGCCTGCCCTGTGCACGAGCATACCTGTGAACAGATGAACATAATCAGAGTTGTTGAAGGAGGAGAAAAAAACAAATAAAATCTCAAATTTGATGAAATTACTTTCAGTCTGAGTCAATGTACAACACACACCTCGTAAAGAAAAAATGAAGCACAACTAAAAAACTGTAATATAACTTTGATCAACTGCTTTTGCACTTTAAAACTTCTACTTCATAAAACATTGTGTGTGAATGTGTGTCTTATTAAATGATGCAAGAAATCTGCAAAGCGTCTTTGAGGGCCTCAAAAAGAAAGACTAATGCAATATTATTTCTATTATTATTATTATTATTATTATCATAAACAAAAATAACAGGCTTGTATGAGATATGGACGTATGGTTAAATCGCTTTAGGTGAGCACAGACTTTTTGTGCTTTTTCTATGTAACAAGAAGTACTTGTTAATAAACCATAACTTCACTTTAATTTCAAATGAAACACTGTTAACAGCATCTTTAACTTAACCACAGAGGGTCATAATTATACAAAATATGACTGCTTGTTATACAAGGCAATAACATTAACATCATATAGCCACCTGTTTGATGCATTTTCTCTGGCTGAATGTGCAGACATGTCATAACCCAGGTTGAGAGAAGGAGCCCAGTCAGGATTTGTCTGGTCAAAAAGGGCAGCAGGTTTACCTGGAAAATACAGAAAAAAGAAAAAGTCACAACCTGCCCTGACTTTCTGTTGTGCATAATCTGACAGTCTATGCACATTTACATGGGTTGATTACTTAGCGTTCAGCTAACTTTGACTGTTCATTTACATTTTACCATTTCTCTGTGTTTTTAACAACACTCACCATTTTTGAAGTGGTCTGAACATACTCTTGAATATTTGGATGGGGTGAAATCCCTGCGGTAGTCAGTGAAAAGCATCTTGCCAGCCACAAGTCACGTCACTTTGCTGATAGTTCTTCTGTTGCTTCTCCTTGGTGTTTTAAGACCTTCGGAATTGAAAAAAAGGACCGCTTCACATCACCGCAACCAGAACGGTTGTTGCAGCGAACGACAACGCAACCTTGGACCATGATTGCTACAAAACTACTAGTAATCCAACAACAAAGAAACGAACCGGCGCGTCTACACACACTGAACACTCGGCTACTTCCGCCAACAAAATGGCGATTTGGTCACGTGATCTACAGGTCGCTACGTCATGTGAAAAGCATCTAGATATCGAGATAACATTTGGTCTAATTGTAAGAACAAACCATTACTATAGTGTGCTTTGTCAGATGGTTACAAGGTGTGCATGAACACACCTTGAGCTCTGATCCAATGGGGATTTTAATGTGTTCGAACTACTATTATAAAATTTGATAGAAAAGAATAAGGGAACTGTTCCCAAAAAGTTTAGATGGAAATGCAAGGATGACCGCTGTTGTTGATGTAATCCAGAACCAAACACTATCTGGACCAATCACAGTGCAGGTTGTCAGGAGGATTTAGGTGAAGGTTATGGATGTTTATTAGGAACTATTGTTAAACTAATGTGTGTGAGTTAGAGTTGCTTTGCCGCTCAAGAGAGACAGCTCTCTGACAAGCATGGCGCCTGTGCAACTGATAAACTCCAGGCCTCCTCCACTGGAAAGCTGAGGTCGTCTTGACCTCTTCCCTGTCTGATAAGCATTACTGTATACAGGTACTTCTTTATACTGTCCATGGGCAGACCTCGTGACCGGAGCTTCAATGTAACATCTGGGCCAAGCCTGTTTTGAACTCTGACCCCTTTCAAGTAAACTGGCTTTAAAAAATCTTCTCGTGTTCTCAGAGTGGCTTATTTGAGTAAAGAGATGAAGAAAGGATATTTGATTTTTCTGACACAGGTACTGGTTTAGGCGGCTCCTCTAGATTGTCTACTATAAAAAAAAGGTGCAAAATATAATAAGACAATTTAAACTGAACTCCAGGGAACAAGATCATTCTCACTTTACTGCAGACACAAACTGGAGGAGCTGAATACTTCCTCTAACAGTTATAAAAAGCAAAAATATCTGAAAGCAACCATTAAGACAGAAAACAGATATCATCTGTGGTCCACAATGTTCAAAAATACATTTACATAATGTCCAGCTTCATGAGTGCATCTTAGGTCAGTGTTTGGTCTGAATGTTTAATTGTCGCCACAGGAGTTTTTGTGAAGGATTGTGCCTCCAGATTCCAACATGTTCACTTACATGTTGGCGAGCGTAAGTCACACACATGTACTTAACGACACTCTATGTCCGTAAACCTTTTACCAGGAAAACAGAGTTGAGGCAAGGCCGTGAGATCGATGTCTTTTGGTACTGTGACATCTTCACTTCCCTCTGATGCATCTGCACCTGCAAGAAAAGAGCATTTGGTTAAATTCAAGGTAAAAAAAAAGTGGCATCCAACACTTAAAGCTGTATAAATGATCTGTATTATTAGGACTTTTATTGCGCCAGCATATTTCTGTAATACAGGCACCTTGATCAGCGTTCGATGCACCTGAAGACGATAGCTCCCTCTTTTTCTTGATAAAGGAACGCATCTTCCTCCCACCTGGCTTCAGAGCTTCACGCTCGGCCGTTTTGCTAAAAAAGGGAGGTGCCAGGACGTGCAGAACCTCCGGCTCCAGCTGGACACCCTCTGAACCCCCATTTTTGTTAATAACCTGAGTGGACGAGTATCACTGAGTTTAATGATACAAATGGAGAAAATAGCACTGTCTTTAAAGTTTGCAACACATCAGTGTGTAATCGAACAACACAATTGGAAGCAGACACCTGGTAGGCTTCCTGAAGTTTGTCACTGGGCGCTCCAACCACCACGCAGGCTTCCAGCAGAACAGGCGGCAAACAGTCCATCACCAGAAAGACGTCCAGGATGAGGTCACACTGCTTGGCTCAGGTGCGCTAGAAGCAAAAATTAGAGTCAAATAAATATGAAGAGATAAATAAATGATGCAAAAATTAAAATAGCATATCTGACTAAATTTTAAAGCAATAAGGCATAAACTAATGTATAAAGCAATTATTTATGCATTTTTCTGATAAAATAAACGTTATCTGTTTTCGTTTTCCACCACGGAATAAATCCAGAACTGATCTCGTGGCACATTAAAGTTAAATATTCCCAGAACTACAATCAATTGTTGGTTTTACAGAATATTAGATGGAATTTAAACTTGATTCATATTTGTTCTTAAAACTACACAACAAGTTAACTGAGATTATGCCTGGAGCCGATGAAGGGCACCAAGGACTGACTGAAACTTTTTCTTCTTTTTTTATTCATTCAACCTTTATTTATACAGGTTGATCCCACTGAGGCTCGGGAGAGACCTGATTAAGATCATAATGAAAAAGCATCAGTCGCTCTCATGGGATCATCTAAATTTATGATCAAGTCCCGTCTTCTTAAATACAGTCTGGCTTCTAAACAGCATTTCAGAAATGATATAAAGTTAATAAAAACCAAATAAACAACATTTGAGCCTTGAGATTGATGTTTTTATTCCATGGGGTAAACTACATTATGGGTATTGTATTCAAAATATGCAAATAAATCTGACTTTCTGTTTCTATCTTTAGCCCAAACACTTGTCAGTGTTTCACTGGAACTTTCTTAGCGACAGTGTTCGAGTTGATCTCACCTGAAATCTCAGATTTTTGTCAGCCTCTTTTAAAAACAATTGAAAATATTGTATTCTATTCACAAAAATAGTCATTTGTCTTGATTGATTGATTGATGTTTATTCATTCATTTTAAAAGAACAATACAATTCAGTTTCATCAGATACAAGAATACAAGTAGGATAAAATGAAGGGAGCAGAAAGAAGATGAAATCTTATTATATCTGCCCCTATTATATCTGCGGACAAACTCGTATTATTTAGCTTTGTCACGTGACGCTGAATCACACTGAAGCACAGGTGAGATGCTTCACGTCGGCAAAACTTTAAAGCAAAGTCGAGACTACCGGAAACTACCAGGTGGCGTTTCACTTAAAGTTTGCTACAAACGTCTTTCATGTTACTAACCTTCTACACGGCTGCTTACTTCCTTTTCTTCCCAGTCATGGCGGTAGTTTCAGAGCTACGGAGTACAGAGCTACAGGTACTTCAAGAAGAAAAAAAAAAAGAAGCAGCGCCAGTGATATGCGTTTGATGTATGGCAAGACGTTTCATCATTTATTCGAGATCTTCGATGGAACGTCTTGCCGTTTAGCTGCAGTCGCTCATGCGGTGTGGCTTGTGACAGGTGAGGTACTGACTCCTCTGGAGTCGGATACTCACACATATGAACCCAAAATAAAAGCTTATATTTCAATTTAAAAATACAGATGTGCAGACATGGTCGTTTTTAGTTTTCTACATTTGCCTTATCATCTATCTGTTGATACTTTTGACATATTAACTTGTTTAAAACAAATCTGTATGCCTCTTATTGTTGTTGCTGTTGTCATTCTTGGTTGAAAACGGGTCTCGTAAATGCGTCCTCGAGGCGAATGAAAGATGTTAAAATAAATAAATGCCATAATATGATCATTTTATTCTTTGAAAACGTCCTCAGAAAAGTTTCCAGATAATCCATTTCAGGTTATGCTAAAGAAAATGTTCAGCACAGTAGTTTGGCATTTAAAACATGAAGAAAAAAATTAATAGGAGTTAAAGCTAATAACATCATTAGAAACTAGATTCTATACCTTTGATAAAATAATAATTAAAAAAAATCCTTTCATGACACTACTTTTCAAAATATGGAATTTTCATCCATTATAGTAAATTTTGAAATTAAAATACTTTTAGATCAAAACCATTTTGTCCGACATGTGTTGCACAATGTATTCAAATGTGCTTAAAACCGGCAGACATGTCAGAGGCTACATTATCTAAGGAGAAATACAGACTTACTGGTTTCCCTTACCCTAATTTACACTTCATCATGCTGTTATTTTAATAATAATAATAATAATTGTCTAATCTTGTCATCTGCGTATGTTTCCCATACACAGACGAAATTCGTCTCTGCATTTAACCCAACCACCTACCAGGCGGTGCAGTGAGCAGCCATAGAAGGCGCTCGGGGAGCTGGAGAAATAGGTGTGCACTCATAGACACCCCAAGATGTGTAGTGGCCGGGACGCGAACCCGCGTCCTTCGGGTCCCAAGTCAAACGCCCTAACCACTACACCATCTTATACAACAGAGTAAAATGTTCTCAAAAATTCAAAGACTTTACATAAATATAATTTATTCTGTAAACTGAGGATTTTAATTCTTTTCAGATCTGACAGTTTCCTCATTGAAGTATTTCAAGGTTATGAAACTCCAACATCTGTAACAGATCAGCTGATGGCCTTGAATAGACATGATCCTCTCCTCGTGTTTTTGAACATCTTTCTTCCCTGTGCGACAAATATTTATAAAAGGAAATAAAATGGACAAGTCTTATTATTAATTTGAGAGTTGGTGTTTACACCTTTAGCAGCAACAAAGATCTTCTGAAAATACATTCTTGCAGGATATAACTAATTTAAAATCTTACAGGACTATATATATTGCAGCAGGTTGTTGCTTTAAAAAAAAAAACTGTTCCTTTTATCTGTGCCAGAGCGTTTCTATTTGCACTTTTTTAAACATTTATAATGACCAAGTTCAAAACAACAGCCAGTGTGCAATACAACCACAAACTAAAACGCCCTGAGACCAGTTTTCATCATCGTGGTTTTTGACATTTGTACAAATAGTCAAATGTTAAGGCGGTCCGTGAAGAGTCTAAACAGTTGCACCTGTTTTCAGAAACTCAAGTTACACAAAGTAACATTTTGATTGTCCATTTAAAATGAAGCAGCTTCAGTAGAGTTAAACACTTCTGATCATTTGGCAGCTTGAATGCAACAACTGGGTGCAGCAGCCAGTCAAAGTGCTCTGTGCTTCTTAGTTTTAGCAGCCTGAACTGAATCACTATCAGCAGTTTGATAAAACGGTTGTGAAGCTTTTTGTGTAGTTATCAATCCAGCTAAGAAGAATTTGTTTTACAGTTGAGGTAGCAACAGCTCAAAACTGACGTGACTTGTCTCACCAGTCCATTCCACCTGATCTAAATTTAATCCCAACAGATTTTTGTTAATGGAGTGTTAGTTCTCTCTTATTTTCTTATCTTTGCTCCTCCTGAAGGCACAGATGATCACATCTGCACACCAGATGTGTTCAGTATAATCCTCACATGCGGTGTCTGTCCGTTTATGATCAAAGGCTTCCACTGATTGTTTTGTGCTCAGGCAACAGAGTGATTCTCCGTTTCCTTCAAGTTGTCTTTGAGGTTCAGCAGAGCCCATCTCTGGTCATTGGTCCTTTGTCCAGTCTGATCCTCCTCTCCGGGTGGACTGTTAAAGTCCTGCTCCTGCACTGAGCTGCTGGGCTCAAGATCAGGGTAAATAACAAGGAAACAGGCAGCAAGGAATCCGAGGAAGGAGCCCCCTGAGGCCACAAGTGGAATAACACGCACGCTGCCGACTGCCTCCACCACAGATCCAAGAGCCGAGGCCACCAAAATTTGGCTGATATAAACCTGGAAATACATTTTTTTTTAAAAACTGAGACTGCAGATTTTCAGATTAACACTTTAAATGACACTTAGTGAAACGAAGCAAAGACTGACCTGGCAGGATAAAATAGCACAGTCGATACCAAAACCTCTTCGAGTGTTTGCTGGACTGTGATTAACGTACTGAGGAAAGAACATAAAGCAAACATTAATAATCACATCTGCTACTATTTAATATCAACACAGGCAAATGCTTTTAGTGGCAGCTCTAATTTAAATAAGACATTACCAAAACCTGATTTTTTTTTTTTTTAAGAAAAAAGTTTGATTTAAAGGTCTCTAATTGTCTAAGTGTGAAAAACATCAGGAAAAATATTCAGTATTAAATTATTTTGTCTTGGCTTAAGTTCAACAATATGCCTGAACTTGTGTTTGTGCTCACCTCTTTGAGTTCATGGTACTGCCCGAGTAATGCATAGGGGCAATAGGAGATACTCATGGAGATGATACCCATGCCACTGATCATCACCATGGCAACATAAACATTAGGGAAGATTGCCATGACTGCAGTTCCTAAAAAAAAAGGAGGATTGGAAGTTTGAAATGTCAAATCTACGTTAACTTTCTTAATGTTACCCCACATTTCAACAAAAGTTTAATCTTGAAGGTTTTTGTCAACTTCTTTGTATAGAACTTAAAATCCAGAAAACTGGTGAATCGATGTAGACTCAGCAACACATTTCCGATTCTTGCACTGCTTGCAACTGAAATAAAGCCAACATTTTTAGTTGGACTTTTTAAAACATTACATTGAGTTTAACTTTGGTAAAACATATTTTAATTTGTCTTAACCATGACTCAATGAGAACGGTTCAGACCCAGACAGAAAACAGGCCCAAACCATCAACCTACCACTACCATGCTTCACAGTTAGGTTTCTTGTAGGGATGTGAACGCAGTAATGAGTCAATGTGAGAAGAAGTTTTTGCACATTTTCAAACAAAACTGTACCTGAATTGATTATGAGCTGGTTTTCTTTTAGAATTAGATGTTAAAACAAATATTTAGGTCTAATTTAATCAAGGTTTATTCATTATGTAGTAACAATTAGCAACATTTAGACCAGTGGTTCCCAACGCTGGACCTTGAGGAACACCACCCTGTTTTAATTGTTTCCCTGCTTTGACATGCCTGATTTGAAGGAAAGGTGCTTAACAGGCTTTGGCAGAACTTGAGAGGTAATTAAATCACTGAATCAGGTGTGTTGGAGCAGGGAAACAACTAAAATATAAAGGATGGCGTTCCTCAGGGACCATGGTTGGGAACCACCGATTTAGACAACTGTGGTAACATCAGCAAATTTATATCACTTCAATTGACAACAAAAACACAATTCTTATTTTTATGTAATTTCATTGTTACGAGTTACTATATAATATAACACATTTCAGCCAATTGTTTGCCTCAAATATTTCTAACTGTATAACTTTAAAGATTTCAGTTATAAACTTTCAAGACTTGTTTAAAGTTGTTACATTTTAGAACTACAGTAAATCTTATAGCATCACTGTACACAAATCAGTTCCAAAATTGACTGCACTGAGCTCTGATGTTGACTGACCCACTGAGAATCCCAGAGTTCCAACGACATAGATGACCTTGATACTGAGATCAAAATTATCCAGAGACTTCTGAAGAATGGCTGGGGAAAAAGTAGTTTGGGACATTTTTTAGAAGATGGTTTAAAAAAAAGTAAAAACAAGCTTCAATGCATTCCAAATAAACATGTGTGTAATAGACTACAGTATCTAGATAAATTATAACCTGAATGTGCAAACAAAGCTCGTGTTTACCAGAGCAGACAGCAGCTGTAGCAGCATAGACTACCAGTCCCCAGCAGCCCATTTGGACTCCTCTGTGATAATTCTGGAGAGCTGTTGAATTGGCTGGTGCCTGACAAAACCAGAATAAATTGCAATTACCGTATTATTATAATTGTAATATATGTCTTTTCAAAAGGCTGAACAGCTGACATTTAGTTTAAAACCATAAATTACAGTATGTAGAATTCAGTGTTTACATTTCTGTGTTCCACCACAGAGTCGTTTACTTGATAGACAAAATGTCAAATGGTGGCAGTTTCCGTTTTTATAATAACAGAGACAGCAGAGTTGGTATGTACCGTGGGGTCTCCTTCGAAAATGACTTGGCCCATGAAATCAGTGTAAAACACAGCTTCTGCTATAATCGAGAACCATGTAAGGAGGTGACACAGGCACAACCTCCAAAGCTGCTTTGGCATCTGTGAAGGATTTAAATAAGTACAGTGAGTGAAAACAACCATGTAAGGAAAAATATGAAATTCCACAAAAAGGGCTGCGGCATCTGCAACAGCACATATTTCACTTTTTGTTGTAAATTTTGCTCAGTAGAATAGTACAAGCAGGACGAAAATGCTTCATCTGAAAATGTAGTTCACCTTCAACATGGACAGCCAGAGCAGTTTCACCGTGGTTCCCTTTTCTTGTTCTCCCTCACTGCTGGAGCTCTTGGACGACAAGCTGCTAACAGACAACTGAAAATCTCGCCTGCACAAATGCGGCCCCTGGATGTCCCGCAGATCGTTCAGACTGCGAGAGGTGGTGATGGGCCGAGGACTCGCTGCTCTTGTGCGTCGCAGTCGATAGCGATGAGGTGCCACTCGACCATAATATGAAAATGTAAAAGAGGGCTAAAAAATAAATAAATAGCAACGTCAACCTTGTTACATTTACCAAATATACTATTGTTGAACATGTTTATAAGCACATCAGATAATTTTATAAAATAATAATTGTACTTGTCTGTAGAAGGTCGGTGGGTGAGGCCGTAATAAAACTGAAGTGTTGGTTGTGCGGTTCCAATGTTTGGTGGCGATGTGGCCGTTCATTACATTGGTGTGGTTAGAGGAAAGTACACCAGCATTGACCCAATTAGCAGCTTTGTCTTGCTGGGACAGAAGACAAATTAAAAATTAGAAGCCATAATAAAAACCACAAAACGGCAGAGGTTAATATACAAAAATTAGAAGCCATAATAAAAACCACAAAACGGCAGAGGTTAATATACACTAATCAAAACATTTAAGCAGATTGTTTTACCTGTCTTTGATGTGTGCCCACTGAGGTTGGGCTGGTCTGAGGGTTACAAGGCTGACCATTTGTTGGGTCATTATGTTGAGGCAGCTCTGTTTCTGTAGGCTCTATGACCACAATCCCATCAGTAACAGAAGGCAGCTCACCAGGAGGAGACGAGGACCCAACACTGTGGTCTGATGGCTTAAAAGCATTCTCTAGATCTCCATGAGGTTCTGGTAGAAAGTGCTTAGCTGGCAAGAAAACCGCTCTGTCCAGGTCAAGGTCAGGGTCCAAGTCGATGGTTGCATCTGGCATGGCTAAGACTGAATCACTTTTACACCGCACTCTCTTCACAGCAAAGAAATCCAATTCTCTTTCCTCAAGATGGGGTTTGTCATCTCTAGATGAAGCATAAACATCCTCCTCTGGAATTATATCTAGTAAGGTTGGTGCGTTACCAAGAACTCCTGAAGACGAATGACTGGACGACTCTCCATCTTCTGTATCTTTAAGCTTGTTGGATGAAGCAAAAGTTCTCTCGGGGATGCTGAGCATGTGCAGTGTGACAGAAATAATAAAGATAACTCCAGCAAACAGGAAGAGGACCTGTTCTTGTGATTTAAATGCTCTGCCCAAAGCTGTACCAGTCCAATCAAGGCCTCCCAACATGTACCCCAATGCTCCACCAAGCCCTGGAAAAACAAATACAGGAGTAGTTTTTGCATGTGTATTAAGATTTCAAAATAAACAATACATTTAAACAATAATAGCAGAAAGGTAGATCGTATAAGACAGGCAGTGCAGCTATGAAATGCAAACCTGGCAGTGCAAGTCAGAACAAGGTGCAGAAAAAAAAACAAGCCTGAGCTACAGTCACATTTCCAGTTTGCATAGTTCAAGTACAGCAGGAATCTGGACGATTGGGAGGCACATATTAAACAGAGTTAAGTAATTTGTGAGTTATGAAAATGGTGCATGCATCAACCGATGTTTTGTAGCTTCTTGTGCATGTAAATATACAGTATACTAAATGTGCATGTCTTACCAGCAGAGAGGCCATGAATATTCAGGGCCATGTCCTGCTCTTCTGCATCAGCAACATCAAGGAGGTAGGCTACAATTGGGCCCTCAGAGGCATCAGCACAGAAGTCCAGCACTACCACACCCACGACAGTGAGAACGATGCCAACTGGCTGGCTGTTTGGACTGTCACTGATGGAAAGCCCTAAAAGTAAACCACAGATATACACAAACTGGATCAAACTTTGTGGCCAGCATACCGTGGTAGTGGCTCATCGAGACTCTCCTACTTACCTATCAACGACCCGTTTAAAAACAGCGCCACTCCAATGAGCACGCCCAGGCACAGAGCCAGAATGAATGGTCGTCTCTTGCCCCACCGCAGAGTACAGCGGTCACTGGCCGAGCCAATCAGAGGTGTGAAGAGAAGACCCAGGATCGGACTGAGAAACCAAGTTAAACTGTAGTATTGCTCTGGAAGACCTACAACACACACGTGGTGAAATCATCATTGACTGCAACATTGACTGAGATTATCGGCAAAATGACATGAAGACAGCAATCTGTGTGTTACTGTTGGAACATAAATCTTTTATTTTATTTACTGATGCAAAACTACAGCAAACTTTTATATGTGTACTTACAAAGCGTTTCAAAACTATTCTTGTTTTAAAATTATGTTTATATTATCAATTTATTTATTTGTTTGATTATTCATTTGTTTGTTTGTTTATTCAGATCTCTTTTGCAAGGTAGGCCTTAACCTGAAAACGTTATAAGATACTTTCTTTTACTTACAACGCAAGGGTCATGTTTTGTAAACTGCTTTTTTGTTTAGGTGCTACTTTACCAGTTAGTGTACCGTAATTTGTCAAACCTATATAATGCAATTTGTTGTTAGTTTTATTTTTATTAAAAACCACGTTCTTAATTTTAGATGCAAGAAATGCATACTGAAAAAAAAAAGAAAAAAAAAAACATTATGGCAGTATGATGGCTCAGTGGTTAGCACTGTTGCCTCACAGCAAGAAGGTCCTGGGTTCAATTTCCTGTTGGACCTGGGGTCTTTCTATATGGAGTTTGCATGTTCTTCTCATGCTTGCGGGTTTTCTCTGGGTACTCCAGTTTCTTCCCACAGACCAAAAAAACATGCATGTTGGTCTGCCTTCAGGTCCAGGCATCCCTTGCAAAAGAGATCTGTGATCTCAATGGGATTTGCCTGGTTAAATAAAGATTAATAAATAATAAATGAGCCTCTGCATTTTCTGTAATAAATTACTCATCAACCAGGTTCGGTTTTAATAACAAAAATCTTGAAATTATAGAATCTTCTAAATTAACTATAATCTTGTACAAAAGAAGCCGTTCAATTTTTTTCTCCCTTACACAAAATGTAAGTTTGTTTTTCTTGTACAAGAATAAATATCAAGTACATGAAAGCAGACATGCACCAACAAGATCAGAAAGTGTTGACATCTTTAGTTTGCTCTCAGAAGACATTTCTAAGATTTGAACCACTCAAATGTTCATTCCTATTTAGAACTTTCTAAAACTCAAACAACAAAGTTCAGTAAAGTGTGTACTAGATTTCATTTCAACAGTTACTTAGAAATGATAGAAAACATACACGGTCACTCAAGTTAAAAACATAAACCTCTTGTCAGAGGGCAATTTCTGTCAAAAACAAAGAAAAAGACAAGGCACGTTAAGTTTTAGTTTACTAAACTTAAATTATGTTACATGGTTGTGTCTTGGCTGATTTTAACTGTAAGAACATGATCGCTCTTTAGCCCAGCTATTCCTGTTTTGTCTCCTTAAAGGTGCAGTATGTAGCTTTTTTTATGAACATATTTCTTCACTCTGTCACTACCTCCTGACAGACTGATGTTAGCCAGGTAATCTCTGAAAAAAAATTAAAAAAAATATTGTCCCCTTGCTTCTCCAGGTGGTAAATAAGCATTTCTAAAAAGAAAAGGTGACCCGCCATTTTCCAGCCAATAAAAACAGAGTTTGTAACCAGCCAATAAAAACAGAGCTTGAATTTGAATCAGCCAATAAAAACAGAGCTTGAATTTGAAATTCAACAGACCACAAGGGGGCAGAGCCACATATGGCTCTGAGGGGGAGGGATCAGAATGCTTTGCCTGTTGAAAATATTTCTAAGTGCTGCAGTTCTACAGAAACTGCATACTGAACCTTTAATGTACCTAAATAAAAACAGATTTTCACACAGAGGCAAAAATAACA
This sequence comes from Garcialebias charrua, assembly GCA_038048925.1. Classification (NCBI taxonomy): domain Eukaryota; kingdom Metazoa; phylum Chordata; class Actinopteri; order Cyprinodontiformes; family Rivulidae; genus Garcialebias; species Garcialebias charrua. The sequence goes on from JBBPBX010014373.1 coordinate 44,901, forward strand.
CTTTTTTTTTCTTGAGAAAAAAAAAAAAGTCTGAAACAAATTAATTCCACTTTAAAAGATGAAAGGTAAGAAGTTTTTTTTCTAACTTTGATTATTACAGCAAAACATTGGACAGTTGCTAGTACTTGAAGTACCCAATGTTTCTAATACAAATAAGTACTGTAATAGGATGGTTGAGCTGTTAGATGGCTTTAAAAGCAAAAGGAGTATTTTATAATTTTCTAAATGCTTAGTAGGACTGTTTAATTGTAGCAACATCCCAACTGGGGACAACTGAATTAATATAGAAACACATTCATGGCTATAAATACAAGATAAAAACGCTGTCCTGACATATGAAAGACTCACACTCGATATCCTTGATCTTTGTTCAAAGGTGTTGGCTTGAACAAAACGTACAGTCTGCAAAAGCAAAGTTAATGTGCCACTAGTCCAAGTACTGTATCCTCATTTAAGCACAAATGTTGATGTTTCTGAACAGGGCTACAAACTTTGGCAACAATTAAGACTTCAGATGCAAAATCCAGTGTAAAAAATGTTTTCCTTTCTATCCAGTATCTGTTATAATCAATGCAGTTACAAATTATTATACGTGAACGTAATGCTACAAGTTGTTCTGAGATATTTCAGACATTTATTTCAACGTAAGGAGTTGTCAGTTACTGACTATAAACAACATTATATCGCTGATGGGTTCCACTCAGATCTTGGCTTTTAAAACCATTGTTCTTGTAAATAACACCCTTAGATAAATATTTTTATGTATGTGAATGTTTCTGGTCAGTGCCCTGAAATGACGTTTGTTGTGATTTGGCACAATATAAATAAACTGAATTGAAATTATAGACAACGTAAGAAAGGCAAAATCATTCATAAACAAACTGAACATTTAACGTCAATATGGTGTACTATCTTGGTGCCAAAGTGAAAAACAGTAGGCTTGAAATGTGCTGTGTTATACATTCTTGTCATACCTGGACAGGGAATATTGTCTTTGTTCCATTTTTGCTATGCTGGCTAACCTGACCTCTAACTGCCTATGGTAGCCCCTCAGTGATTACAGATACAAGTTACACAGAGGAAGACCACCAATGAAGAACACCTAACAAATATGATCACAATTAAATTCCATGATGTTGTTCAGTTTTACCTGACACTTTGAACTCACAAATTAGTGATATTAGTGATCACAAGCCATTTTAACTAGAAAGTTCCTGGAGAAACTTTGATGGGGACTGCCACGTTGCAGCCATTTTAAATTTTTGATTTTACAATACGTACTATGTGTTGGGATTCACTTTCAACTACCACTACACCAAATTTCAGCTCAATATGGCCACAATTCAGTGAGTTATAGTATTTTCCCCTTTTCAGGTTATGGTGACCATCTTGGAGTTTTGATTTGGATTCAGTATGTAATGGGAAACATTCTCAGCTATACATCACACAATTTCAGCTTCATATGTGTAAAAATAGCTGACTTAAAGCCATTTAATGTACCGGTAGCTTTGGTGGCCATCTTTGATTTTTATTTTTCTATTTTTTATTTATTTTGTATTTATTGTGCATTGGTCTCAGCTAGCACCACACTAAATTTTGGCTTAATATCTCTAAAAATGGCTGATTTATCTTTTTTTTCCCTCCCTTTTCGGCTCAGGCGGATTTTTGATTTTCAACCAGATTCTATTAGGGATTGATCTCAGCTCGCAATACACCAAATTTCAGCTAAATAGCTCTAAAAATATCTGAGTTACATCCATTTGAAATTAGCTTTGGTAGCCATCTTGCATTTTTAGTTTCCAATTCAGAATGTGTTGTTCATTGCTGTCAAAAATTTCAGCTCAATAAATTTTAAAATAGCTGGGTTATCATATTTTTTCCCCCATTTAGCTAAGGTGGCCATCTTGGATTTTTAATTTGCATTAGGAATTTATAATAACTCGCTCTCAGCTATGATCTTATGCCCAATATCTCAAAGAATGACTGAGTTTTAGTCAATTATGTGTTTTCTGAGGTAGCTGTGGCAGCCACCTTGAACCAAAAAGGCTCCAAAAGTTACAGGTATGGTAATCAGTGTTTTTTTACAAAGACCTGTCCACTCTAGTCATGTGACCTCACTGTGGCAGAGGCTGTTAAAAGTGTTCTGTCAGTGTTTTTCAATGAGAAAAATGGCATCTTTTTTTGTAAATTATGTCGCCATGGTAACTTGAAATGTCAATAAATGTAATAGCACACATCATGGTGCTGAGCCGGTTGTTTTGATATAACATTTGTGAGGGTACACTTGGGGTTCAGGCTGCAATAAAGTTGATAGAAGAGCAAGACCCTCTTCCGGTTGCCTTCAAGCAGTCCCCAAAAACTTTACCTTTAATAAGACTTGACAATGTGTAATTCAGACTGGTTTTTGTGCCTGGAAGATTTGCACATACCCTTTGTTTATGTTTAAAATCAAGTACAACAGGTTCTACACATGACATGTCACAAATAACATACCGAACATTGCTTACCTAGCTCCAGCAGCACCGGTGTAACCAGGGCGGTTTCCATGGCATAGCAAAACTCACGTCCAAACATCACAGATGCATGCATTACCCAGCGATATCGGGGTATCCGAGCTGTTCTTCCCTCCTCCACCTCTTTGTCGTCGTCACTGTCTTTTTCAAATTGTGCGGGATTTCTGTTTTCTGGAAGGTCCAAAGCCTCTTTCTCCTCTGCTTCCCCTCCCATTTCAGTTTGATTTATCATGATTCAGACTTGTTCTTAATATATGTAAAGCCACAATTTTCTGTAACCATTGGGAAAAAAATTTCAATTTATAATAAGCCAAAATAAAATACCTATAATTTTCATCATAATCAATAATTAAGAATAAACCAAGCTTTCTGAGGAGACTCATCAGCAACCGGAGTTTAAAGAAAATAGGAAACAAGTGGCAACAATTATGAGAAAAAAACTTTTTCTGTCACTATTGTTTTGTTGTGGCTCCTCATAGTTGTTTGCTGCATTCAAGCTCTAAATTTACAAAAAGCAGAAAACAGCTGTGCAGCTCCCAAACTATGCAGTGGGGAGAAGCAGGGTGGAGACAGAGATGGAACAGGTGGCTGATAAGATTATGGTTTCCAGTAGCTCCGTTTGTGGCAAATCCAATCAAATACCTGCAAATGTCTGTCTGCATGCGAGTTCAGCTAGTCTTGAAAAATCAAAGGTCTGTGCATGTGCACATTAGTTAAGTTCAAGTAAGTCAGGATCAAAATCTCTAGAAATTCCTTGTCAAGGCCCATTTCCATTGTCACTCAGCTACCTGCAAAAAATAGATGTCAGTTAATTGGATTATGAACAAAGGTGAAAATATACCATATTAGTAGAGCAGGCTACATTTTTAGTTTGAATTGCTCAGTTCACATGCAACCTATAAATGCATGTTAGATTCTGACAAACATGTTCTTTAATGTGCATATTTTGACTTTTTTTTTTTTTGTAACTGTGATGGAGAGGGTCAGACATTAGAAGGCTCCCATGGTAAGTAGTTTAGTGCATCTGGCTTCCATAATAGGGAACAACAACAAAATCTACTTTGAGTTTAGCCAAAAATTGTTCTGCTTGAAATACTACGAAGCAGTTAAAATGGGCTGAATCATAAACAGAACTACAGTAATACACAAAAATCAAACTGTTCTACCATGTGTAAAACTGGGATTGAGCTCTTTGACTCTGTGAAAATAAACATGAAACCACAAGTTTACATAAAAAATCATTACTGTATTACAACACTGGCTGTTGCACAAGTGCTAACTGTTTATGTACAAGCCCAAAACCAGAAAAGTTGGCACGTTGTGCAAATCGCAAATAAAAACAGAATACAATGACTTGCAAATCTTTTTCAACCCATATTCAACTGAATAGAATGCAAAGACAATATATTTAATGTTCGAACGGAGAAACTTTATTTTGTTTTGCAAATAACCATTAACTTAGAATTCAATGGCAGCAACACATTGCAAAAAAGTTGGCACAGGGACATATTTACCACTGTGTTACATCGCCTTTCCTTTTAACAACACTCAGTAAACGTTTGGGAACTGAGGAGACCAATTTTTGAAGCTTTTCAGGTGGAATTCTTCCCCATTCTTGCTTGATGTACAGCTTAAGTTGTTCAACAGTCCGGGGTCTCCGTTGTCGTATTTTACGTTTCATAATGCGCCACACATTTTCAATGGGGGACAGGTCTGGACTGCAGGCAGGCCAGGGGAGGACCCGCACTCTTTTGCTACGAAGCCACGCTGTTGTAACACGTGCAGAATGTGGCTTGGCATTGTCTTGCTGAAATAAGCTGGGGCGTCCATGAAAAAGACGTCGCTTGGATGGCAGCATATGTTGCTCCAAAACCTGTATGTACCTTTCAGCATTAATGGTGCCTTCACAGATGTGTAAGTTACCCATGCCTTGGGCACTAATGCACCCCCATACCATCACAGATGCTGGCTTTTGAACTTTGCGCCTATAACAGTCCTGATGGTTCTTTTCCTCTTTGGTCCGTAAGACACGACGTCCACAGTTTCCAAAGACAATTTGAAATGTGGACTCATCAGACCACAGAACACTTTTCCACTTTGCATCAGTCCATCTCAGATGAGCTCGGGCCCAGCAAAGCCGGCGGCGTTTCTGGATCTTGTTGATGAATGGCTTTTGCTTTGCATAGTAGAGCTTTAACTTGCACTTACAGATGTAGCGACGAACTGTAGTTACTGACAGTGGTTTTCTGAAGTATTCCTGAGCCCATGTGGTGATATCTTTTACACACTGATGTCGGTTTTTGATGCAGTACCGCCTGAGGGATCGAAGGTCACGGGCATTCAATGTTGGTTTTCGGCCTTGCCCCTTACGTGTAGTGATTTCTCCAGATTCTCTGAACCTTTTGATGATATTACGGACCGTAGATGGTGAAATTCCTAAATTCCTTGCAATAGCTCGTTGAGAAAAGTTGTTCTTGAACTGTTCGACAATTTGCCCACGCATTTGTTCACAGAGTGGTGACCCTCGCCCCATCCTTCTATGTGGATGACTGAGCATGTCAAGGAAGCTGCTTTTATACCCAATCATGGCACCCACCTGTTCCCAATTTGCATGTTCACCTGTGGGATATTCCAAATAAGTGTTTGATGAGCATTCCTCAAATTTCTCTGTCTTCTTTGTCACTTGTGCCAGCTTTTTTGAAACATGTTGCAGGCATCAAATTCCAAATGAGCTAATAATTGCAAAAAATAACAAAGTTTACCAGTTCGAACGTTAAGTATGTGGTCTTTGCAGTGTGTTCAATTGAATATAGGTTGAAAAAGATTTGCAAGTCATTGTATTCTGTTTTTATTTGCGATTTCCACAACGTGCCAACTTTTCTGGTTTTGGGCTTGTAGACAAATCTTTGTAGCAAACTTTACGCTGAATGCAATCCCACGAATAGTATCGTGATTAGATTTTGAGAATACATTTTACTTCAAGTTCCCCCCCCCCCTCTCTAGTCTTAATCATTCTTCATGTTAATGTTTAATCGCTTGGGCTCGATGTGCAACAAGTCTCTCGTTAACATAAAGACACAGCTAACATGTATAGAATGAGCCCTCATAATATAAAGTAACATGTAATTTGTTGTAAACTATGAATTGAAGATAACCTTTTATTTAAACACAGAAGACAGAAAGCTTCCTTGAAGTATGCGATGTATTCTTTTGTCGCAACTTATTTCGACACGTTTTACTCAAACAGCGCTCTGAAAACTTCACTTACCTGTCCAACCTTTCTTACATAACAAAACCTAGCCATATAAAAGCCATTTTAGCATGTCAGGTCGATATCTACCACTATACACGTGGGATTACATACAAAAATGTTACTTTGGCATTTGACTTGCTAACATTTTAAGCTACTTGGGCAGGCTAATATTTTGCGGTCAGAACTAAAAACTCACTCAGAATAAAACCCAAACATATATCCAAAACTCACCATAGGTACTGCTCTTATTTGGCAAAGTTCAACTTCACACACGCTATTTTACCAGCAAAAACGGTCAGTTTTGAAAAAGAAAATGCGGCTAACATTCGCCAGCT
>JBBPBX010014374.1:13387-51001 GCA_038048925.1 Garcialebias charrua
TGAGTGCATAAAAATGATCGGAAACGTGTGTCCACATGTTTAGCTAACGAACTGTGGTGAAAAAACACATGAAAACTCAGTATTTTTTGCGTTTTTTCCAAAAATTCGCCAGCTCGTAAGTCCGGAACCTCGTAGATCAGAGCGCTCGTAAATCGGGGACTACCTGTATATCAAATTAGATGTTAAAGTTCATTTTGAATAAAATGATGCGCAGAACCTGCTGTGACTGTGTATTTCTCTGTTAATCTGATGTTTTTTTTCCTCCCTTCTTCAGAGAGGCTGGTGCAGACATGGAAGGAGGTGGGTCTGGACCTGAAGCGCCACTCCTCAGCAGAGTGCACGTTCTGCCAGCAGCCGCTGCACTTTGAGCTCATGAGCAAGCGGGAAATCTCCTACTTCAGTGGCCTCAGCCACCCTATCTCAGCTTGCGCTTAACACTACTTAACCACTGCTCACTTGAGATGGCACATAACACACATAGTCCTCTATCACTGTCATAGAACGTATTAATTGTATTTTGATAATTCCAATTATGTGAGCTACAGTATTTAAAATATTCTATGTTCAGATGTTCTATAAACTTCAAATAAAATATAAGAAATTAAATCTGTTTGCTGTTTGTAATGATGCACAGAATTTTCTGTACCAGTTTAGTAAGTAATAAAGAGGGACTTTGCACAACTGAGCGCCTTTTTAAGGGCTGGAAAAGAAACCATGCCTTTTTAGTTCTGCTAACAGGTGGGGGATGGTAACACTTTGAGCTGGAGTTAAGACTTGATGCGTTGACTCGTGTTGTTTACCATCTTGAGCAACATGCAACGTTGCTCCTTAGAAGGAGATTGGATGGCATCTGCATTCAAAGATGAGCAAATAATAGGCTCGCAGCTGAGCCAGCTCCTTGGGCCACTGCAGTCCCATGGACGCAAGTCTTAAGGTTGAGGAACACTCAGGAGTAAAATAGTTGACAAATTCTTGAAAATAAAGACTGAAAGGAGGGGACAACAAATATTAAAGTTGTTCAAAGATCAAGGGAAACATGAACAATCTAGCCTGGTTAAAACCAGACCCTTGTCCTTCACTTCGCTTTGTACAAAGCGAAGTGAAGGACAAGGGTCTGGTTTTAACCAGGCTATGAACAATCTAGAATTCCTCACATGTCACTTCCTTCCTTTTATGCCAGAGTTTTAAGCTAAGATTGTTTTATAATAGAAAAGATGGAGTTATAGCCGTTTCAGTCAAATCTTGTACATTATACTGTATGCATGATCTGTTAGCACTTGAAGTATGTGTTAAGGATGACTCCACTACTACCTCCTCAAATTTAGCTCAGTATGTGTAAAATTGCAGTGGTGCTTGAAAGTTTGTGAATTATTTAGTATTTTCCATATTTCTGTATGACCTAAACATCGTCAGATTTTCACACAAGTCCTAAAAGTAGATAAAGAGAACTCAGTTAAACAAATGAGACAAAAATATTATACTTTGCATTTTATTTATTGAAGAAAATGATCCAATAGTACATATTGTGGCCAAAATATGTGAATCTCTTGGATTAGCCGTTAGTTTAAAGGTGAAATAGAGTCAGGTGTTTTCAGTCAATGGGAAGATGATCAGGTGTGAGTGTGCACCCTGTTTGATTTAAAGAACGGATCTACCAGGCTGCTCTTCACAACATGTTTGTTGGAAGTGTATCATGGTATGAACAAGAGATTTCTGTGGACCTCTGAAAAAGAGTTGTTGATGATCATCAGGCTGGAAAATGTTACAAAGCCATCTCTAAAGAGTTTGGACTCCACCAATCCACAGTCAGGTTGAGGAAATTCAAGACCATTGTTACCCTCCCCAGAATGGTCAACCAACAAAGATCACGCCAAGAGTTAAGGTGTGTAATAGTTGGCGAGGTCACAAAGGACCCCAATAACTTCTAAAGTGAAGGCCTCTCTCACATTGACTAATGTTCATGAGTCCTGAACAACAATGGTGTGCATGGCAGGGTTGCAAGGATAAAGACACTGCTCTCCAAAAAGAACATTGCTGCTCATCTGCAGTTTGATAAAGATCACATGGACAAGAAGGCTGTTGGAAGAATGTTTTGTGGAAGGATGAAACCAAAATAGAACTTTTGGTTTAAATGAAAAGTGATATGTTTGGAGAAAGAAAAACACTGCATTGCTGCTGAAGATCCTCTGTGAAACATGCTGGTGGTAGTATCATGATTTGGGCCTGTTTTGCTGCATCTGGGCCAGGAGGACGGCTTGCCATCGTTAATGCAACAACAAATTCTGAATTATGTCAGAGAATTCTAAAAAAAATGTCAGGATCTGTCCATGAACTGAATCTCAAGACAAGGTGGATCATGCAGCAACAATGGCCCTAAACACATAAGTGGTTCTACCAAAGAATGGTTCAAGAAGAACAAAGTTCATGTTTTGGAATGGCCAAGTCAAAGTCCTGACCTTAATCCAATCCAAATATTTTGGAAGGATCTGAAGTGAGCAGTTAATAAACTCACCAACATCCCAGAGTTGAAGCTGTTCTACGCTGGAATGGGCTAAAATTCCCCATAATTGCAGAAATATTGAAAATTCTAAAGGCTTCACAAACTTTCAAGCACCACTGTAAGTCAATTTTGTGTTGGCTAATGTCATTTTGCTGTGGTGACCTATTGAGGCTGAAACAAGCTATAGGCATACATCTAATGATTGTAGGTTTCATTAACATCTGTCCAGTGGTTCGCTTTGACTATAATGACAAACAAACAAAATAATGTAGTGTGATTTCAGTTAGTGCTCAGAGTATGTGTTGAGAATAACCACATCAAATTTTAGCTAATCTGTAAACTGCATTATGGCCAGTTATTTGTTTCTTAACATGTCTTAGCTGTGGCGGCCATCCTGAATGGACTTGACTACCAAAAGTTAATAACTTGTATGTGTCCATCCAGTTTCCAATCCATTTCCATCCAACATTCAAATCCACCCTCTGATTCATGAAATACTTTGCTATGCTAACACCACAAACAAAGCAAAAGACAGAGGCAGAATGTTATCACTCCATCTTTCGACTGTGTGTGATGAAAAGATTGAAAAACAGATGACCAGTCCCACACCTGCAGTGGAACCTAACACTTTTGTAAACCGACAAGAAGTAGGTCACATGAGTGGCTCACTCCTGGATCTCTGGGGACTGAAAAGGATTTATCCACTACTGTAGTGACCAAAATGGGACACACCGTCAAATCATTTCATCTTTTTGGGCGGCCGTGGCGTAGTGGTAGTGGCAGTCGTCCCCCGATCGGAAGGTTGGCGGTTCGAATCCCGGTTCCCCACACCATGTGTTGTTGTGTCCTTGGGCAAGACACTTAACCCCGAGTTGCTCCCGGTAGGACTGGAAAGCACCTTGCATGGTAGTCTGCCGCTACCGGTGTATGAATGTGTGTAGCATTCAATGTGTGTAGCGCTTTGAGATTTTCACTAATGAAAAGTGCGTTATAAATTGAATTCATTATTATTATTATTATTTTTATGTCCTGGTACAAATTAAAACTGAGCAAGAAACTTGGTGCATGCAAAATTCTTTACACAGTCAGTTACTATTGATCAGTTGCATCAAAATAATTGACTGAATTTAAACAGGCCCTTTTAAAAGCTATATACATTCTCCATTTAAAAAAAGTTGTTTTGCACCTGCTAACCCTCCATTCTCTAAATTCAGGTAAAGATGATAAAACTGTGGCCGCAAAACCCATACAGTATTCACAAAATAGCAATCACAGTGACAAGAAAAAAAATCCATTCAGTGCATTGTAAAAAGCATCTCTCACTTTTCACCCACAAACACAGCCCTGTCGATAACCTATCATCAACCAACCTGGGATTACTGTTTATTACTCAACTTTTAGCATAGCCTTGCATGCAACCATTTCCCAACTGGTTAGGTGTTGTAAAACCACAGTTGTCTCAAAAAAAGGCAGAACTACTCTGAAAATGGAAGTGAGAAAGGTTTCTGACCATTTTGAAGAACTGATGTTGTCACTTGCGAAAATATTTCCACTTTGAACTGCCTCTTTGTTCGACTGCATGTAAAAGCTGTTTATCATTAAAGCTGCTATATGTAACTTTTCTAACAATATATTTTTAACATATTTCTTCACTCTGTCACTAGATTGATGTTAGAGAGGTAATCTCTGAAAAAAACTAAAAAAAAATATTGTCCCCTTGCTTCTCCAGGTGGTAAATAAGCATTTCTAAAAAGAAAAAGTGACCCGCCATTTTCCAGCCAATAAAAACAAAGTTTGTAACCAGCCAATAAAAACTGAGCTTGAATTTGAATCAGCCAATAAAAACAGAGCTTGAATTTGAATTTCAACAGACCACAAGGGGGCAGAGCCATATATGGCTCTGAGGGGGAGGGATCAGAATGCTTTGCTTGTTGAAATTTTTTCTAAGTGCTGATGTTCTACAGAAACTGCAGACTTCACCTTTAAACAGACACTATAAAAAAAGTTGTAATTGTTTCTATGAGTGTGATTGTTTGTCTGTTAGCACAATATCTCATGAACTACTGGGTGTATTTAAATTTTTTTCTTTAAATCCAGAAAGATGAACATGTACAGATGATTATCTTTTAGAGCCAACCCCATTAAAGCTAGCTGATTGCAGCAGCTGAGCTACTTTAGTAAACACAAAACTGGGTAAAGTTTAGACAATTTGGCATGAACCGAGCTCAAATTTGATGTGGTAGTAGTTGGGAGTTATAACCCATATTCCATTTCCAAGTGCTATCAGGTGAGGTATTTGTTGAAAAGTTTTGCATTAACTGTTATATCTCAAATGAGTTAAAAAGGAGGTGCCATGGATGCATTACCATCTACCTGGAGGCAGTGCTCGAGTGCCCGACCGCCGATATCTTGGAGGTAGCGGGAAACACGGCTCACGGTTCAACTTCCGGCTCTCGGCAAAGCAGGTCGATCTCTTTTTGCTCCTCTCCTCCCTAAGTTTTCCTCCTCCCTGCTTTTGCATTTTGTCTCGTCTGTAACTCTTCAGCGCTCACTCAAACCAATTCGAAATGGATTTAATTACGTGGGCTGTTTCCTCTGTTGATAATTTTTTTTCCACGAAACGCACTTTCCTGACCAGGAGAAGAGGCTTGCCCCTTCGACACGCATGCGGTGGGCTACATTATGGACTCGTGGAGCGAGTGGAAGCCAATGTGTCTGACCGTTCTTTCTGTCAAAGATTTGTGGATTATTTGGATATTGGTGGCAGCTACTCTGTTTTTTGGCATTGGCGGAGGTTTCTGCTACTGGAAGCTGAGGAAGGCTGCCGCGGCGATCAACGCGCTGGCGAGACTTCCTGCTCAGCAAGATTCTTTGACCCGGGCTATGACCTCAACGTCCCAGCTGTTGTACGAGCTGAACCGCACGATAGGAGCAGCGGTGGACAGCCGCGGACCTGCGGTGCGTTTTGGGACTCGTTTACAGCCGTCCGGGCTCAATCAGGGTACAGATGGGGATTTGTAGCTCGGAACCTCACATGATTTGGCAATTTGGATATATAAGATGTATTCTATTCTATTCTATTCATGACGGCAGGAGGACAGAGATCGATCCCTGGCACCTGCCATTAAGTCTGCAGCAACATGGGGCTCGGCAGGCTGTTTCAAGAAATGGCCATTGCTCGGGGAGGAGTTCTGCCCGGCATTCAGGCAGTCCTGCTGCTTAAGAAGACGAGAGGCCATCTGGGTGGATGGATCGGCATCTGCAGCCAGTTTCTTCAGATCTGCTGTGGGACGGACTGCTTCAAGAGGTCCTTCCTGCCCAAAAACATCAGCATCTAGAACAACTCTAATGAAACCCTAGCTAGTTTTGGCTGTCAGCAGCAAACTGGTTGATCCACTATGAGAATAAGACTGAGCTGAATACAGTACAGCACCTCAGACTGAAGAAGTCTTTCGGAGGAAAGACGAAACGTTTCTACAATTTTTATTTTATTGATTTATTTGTTTTGTTTTGTTTTTTGAATGTCCAGAGGACTAGACCTAACTTTTTTGGACAAGATGAGCTTCAACAACAATCAATTTCCCTTTGGGATTAATAAAGTATTTTTGAATTTGATTTAATTAGGGTCATCCCTGTTTGTCTGTTAGCAAATACGTAAATCACATGACCCATTGAACAGATTTTAATTAACCACTATTAACTGAAGGCACATTTATGCAGTAATTGATTAACTTTGGAGTTAACCTTATCAAAGATGACACATCTACCGGTAATTAACTTTAACAAACACAAAAAAAGTCTGTCAATATTAGAGATCTTGATCTAAACGTTGGTGTGGTTGTAGATTAGAGTCACTCTCAACACACATTCTGAGTGTTGTCAGACTGAGCAAGACCATTGTTTAAAACTTCAACATGCATGGCATGTTTAACCTTTAAAAGGGTTTTTCCAAACAGACCATAAAATGTTTTATTTTAGAAAGGCTCACAAACTTACAGAAGCCTACATTATGAAATTTACACATTTACGAAGTATTTTTTTATGTACGGTATGCCAAACATAATTAAAAATACATACATACAAAAATACATACCATACATTGTATGTTGACTGCTGTTGGGTTTTATTGACTGTAACTGTACAAAACTTTGGTTCTATGGTTGCTTAAAGGACTTCTTTATAAATAAAGCTGGTATGGTATGGTATAGTATGGTATGGTATGATATGGTACGGTATGGTATGGTACGGTACTGTATGGCATGGTATAGTATGGTATGATATAGTATGGTACTGTATGTAAACATAATATAAAAAATACATACATACATACAAAAAATACATGCCATACATTGTATGGTGACTGCTGTTGTGTTTTATTGACTGTAACTGTATAACACTTTGGTTCTATGGTTGTTTAAAGGGCTTTACAAATAAAGCTGGTATGGTATGTTGTGGTGTGGTATGGTATGGTATGATATTGTAGGCCTATGGTATGGTATGGCATGGCATGGTATGGCATGGCATGATATGATAATGTACGGTATGTATGGTATGGTATGTTATGTTATGGCATGGCACGGCATGGTATGGTATGTATGGTACAGTGATGTGCGGGGAGGTTCATGGCTGGTGAGGCACTGTGCAGTTTTTTTTTTCATATGTATAATAAAAGCAGACAAAAACTGTTCTCCACGTTTTGGCTTCTGTCTGCCATAGCTTCTTCAGTGCTTTGGATACTTTGGATAGCATTGTTTTCTTCTTTTATAATACATGAACCCTACAGAGTAGTTTATTCACCATTTGATAGGCAGCAGTTGTGTTTAACATCTCCTATCAGCGATCTTTACACTTACAAACTGTAGCACACAAAAAAGCACATTTAATTTGGAGAGCAAATTATTTTAGTCTTACCTTTACTTATAAATTAAATTAAACTATAACTAAATCTATTTTATTTTACAGAAAAGAGCTGTGAGAATTGTTACAAGAAAGCCTTAATGTCATCTATCTAATATATTATTTAAACAACTCAAAGTACTGAAGTTTTATGATTTGGTGGACTATAATATTTTGTTAGTAATATAACCCTTAAATGTTCAAATGAATTTTGTTAAGAGAGAAAGCTGCTAGTCTAAAGGGAACTGACATTTTTGCAAAGCCAAGGTATAGAACTAGTTTGAAGGGACAGTTTATTTCAATACAGGGAGTTGGAATGTTTTGGGAAATCATGTTAAAAATGTAAACTCTGTGCTGATGTTTAAAAATGATCTAAACTAAATTGTTAACAAAATACTAAAACTTTTAATTAAGTGTTTAATGTTCTAGATATTTGTAGAATGTGAAAAGTTACTCTTTTTGCTCTGTTACTTAAACGTTGCACTTCCTCCTGCAGCGCGAGGCTGAACAGAACCCTGAGCTCAGTAGCCCCGCCTCCAGAGGCTCGCCGCTGGAGGCGTGTGTGTGGATTCACAGCCGTTTTATGAGATCGCTCAGCGCACATACAGTTTTAGACAAAAACACGAGACATTATATTCACCAGCTAAACTATAGAAATGTAGTTTCTATAGCAAAAGTATTTGGACATTTTAATAGCGACATAAAAGGTACAGGAATACGGCTCACACTGCAGCTGCAGCACGTCAGCCGAGTGATTGCGCAATCTTTGAAGCCAAGCAGCCCGTGCCTCTCTCTGCGCACATCTGCACGTCTCATCTCAGTATTTGAACGCTAAATAAGAAAAATAGGTGATTTTGACTAAAAAATAACTTAAAACTGGTTTAGTTTTTAGTAAAATAAGTTTATAGTACAAATCAAAGGATAAATACAATAATTACATTTATTTTTTCAATTTACATTTTTTTCTTTCCATGATGACAGGGGAGGCGTGGCCTCACTTGCCTCCCCTGACCGCATGTCACTGGTATGGTATGGTATGGCATGGTATGATAATGTATGGTATGTTATGGCATGGCATGGTATGGTATGGAATGGCATGATATGATAATGTACGGTATATATGGTATGGTATGTTATGGCATGTATGGTATGGCATGGTATGGTATGAGAATGTACGGTATGGTATGGTATAATAATAATAATAATAATGAATTCAATTTACACCGCACTTTTCATTAATAAAAATCTCAAAGTGCAACAAAGCAAAAATCAAATAAAACAAGTGATAAAATCAAGTAAAATCAATAATAATATCAACCAAGATCAAAGATAAAATCATGTGGAGGCAGAATAGGCTTGCTTAAAAAGAAAAGTCTTTAAGCCGTTTTTGAAGTCAACCAGTGACTGTGGAGCTCTCAGGTAGTCAGGGAGGGAGTTCCATAGGCGGGGGGCAGCCACACAGAATGCCCGGTCTCCCATGGTCCTTAATTTGGTTCGTGGAATGTGAAGTAGATTACTGTTCTGTGATCGTAGAGACCGGGTGGATGAATATGGTGCAAGAATGTCCTTTAGATAGTCAGGTGAAGTTCCGTGTAAGCATTGGTGTGTAATGAGAGCAGTTTTGTATTGAATTCTGTAGGTGACAGGAAGCCAATGGAGGTTATGGAGAATGGGTGTAATATGTTCAAATTTACGAGCTCTCAATAAAATCCTTGCTGCACTGTTTTGAATATATTGAAGCTTCTGAAGATTTTTGCCAGGGATTCCAATAAACAGGGAGTTGCAGTAGTCGAGCCTGGAGGAGACAAAGGCATGGACGAGTTTCTCAGCATCAGAAAAAGTCAGAGATGGGCGAAGTCTGGAGATGTTTCGAAGATGGAAGAAGCAGGTTTTAAACAGATGCTTAATGTGATTTTCAAATGTAAGATGAGAGTCCATTTTTATTCCAAGATTTGTAACAGAGGTGGAGAGGGGGATGTCTTGACCAGAGAAGGAGATTGTTGTTAAAGTTGATGTTTGTATCTGGTGAGGGGTGCCAATCAGTATGGCCTCAGTCTTGGAGCAGTTTAATTGAAGAAAGTTCTGATTCATCCATGCCCTTATTTCCTCCAGGCAGGTAGAGAGGGCAGTGAGTGAAGATGGAGATGGGGATGATGAGGATGCTCCAGTCCTGATGTAAAGCTGTGTATCGTCGGCATAACAGTGAAAAGAAATGTTGAACTGATTAAAAATTTGACCTAAAGGCAGCATATGAATGGTATGGTATGGTATGAATGGTATGGTATGATATGGTATGGCATGGTATGGTATGATAATGTACGGTATGGTATGGCATGGTATGGTATGGCATGGCATGGTTTGAAAATGTACGGTATGGAATGGTATGGTATGGTATGTATAATATAATAATAATAATAAACTTTATTTGTATAGCACCTTCCTACAATGCCTTGCATTGACCAAGGTGCTTAACAGGATAAAAAGATGAATAAACTGGAACAATAAATCAATGAAAATAGAATAAGAAACAACAGCAATAAAAGAAGGCAATGGAAATAAAAAATGCTACATACTAAAATAACACTAAAATAACACAAGTAATAAAAGTTACACACTGAAAGCTTTTTTGAACAAGTGGAAATAAAAAGGCAATGGAAATAAAAAATGTTACATATTAAAATACCAAAAGTAATAAAAGTTACACACTGGAAGCTTATTTGAACAAGTGGAAATAAAAAGGCAATGGAAATAAAAAATGCTACATATTAAAATACCAAAAGTAATAAAAGTTACACACTGAAAGCTTTTTTGAACAAGTGGGTCTTCAGTCTGGTTTTGAACAGAGTCAGATCAGAGGTGGCACGCAGCTCAAGGGGGAGGCTGTTCCAGGCTTTTGGGCCGGCAACAGAAAATGACCGGTCTCCCCATTGTTTGTACCTTGAGCGAGGCACCTCCAGCAGGTGTTGACTGGCAGATCGTAAATCTCTGCCGGTGTATGATATGGTATGGTATGATAATGTACGGTATGGTATGGTATGGTATGGTATGATGATATGGTATGGCATGACATGGCATGGCATGGTATGGTATGATAATGTATGGTATGGTAAGGTATGGTATGATGATATGGTATGGCATGGCATGACATGGCATGGCATGGTATGGTATGATAAGGTACGGTATGGTATGGTACCCAAAATTACATCATTGTGTTATCAACTGGATTTTAGGAACTAGTCGCTTTCAAGCTGCAAGACACGAAAACTTTCCAACTTCTGTCCTACATGAATATGACAAAAGTTATAAGTTTGAAGGAGGGCTAGATGGAGAGAAAGAGTTAGGATAAACTAAAAGTGAGAGGGTGTTTACAAATAAAATTGACATTTTTGTTTTGGTGTTTCAGCACTCTGCACTTTGCTCAGTTCTTCATCAATCCAGGGCTCGTTGTCATCATTTGTCTCTGAAGATAACACCCTTGTCACAGTTGGGTATCTTTCGGCTCAGTGCTTCATTAAAACAACACCGTTTTTGTTTTTTTGTGGGAAAATCTCCAGCAGGACAATGGAGAGAAACCCATTTGTTTGTCTTGTATGGAACCCGACCTCTGAGGTTGTTTTTCCATGAATACTCAGTCCTGTACGGCTGCCAATTTTCAGGGTCCAGACAAAAGCAAGGAGCAGGGAAAGAGTGAACTCACAATGGTTGTTAGAAGATTCAAACTGTTCTCGCATTCAGTGGCTGTGCTTATCTTCTTGGTAAAAAGCTGAATTGTACTTTGGAAATCACAACATGGAAGCAGTGTAAGTCATTATATCACGTACTGTATATATCCTGATACTGACACAAGTGTTAAAAGTACTTATTGCAAACTGTAAACTAAGATACATATTAAATGGTGCAGTTTGAAAGCATTTACTTTACTGGCTCAGTTCTGAAAAGTGGGTATGCATTCAATGTAAACAAAGGACTCGACTGATTCTGGCAAAAAATTTGTGCATGCTTGAGTCTCATGACTGAACTGCATTAGGCTGGTCATGGTTAAACAAATAAAAAGGAATCAGACAAGCGTAAAGTCAAGGAGAAGACATTTCGGAGGAATCTAGGAGTGAATTCACGTAGATTGTAAAAGAAAAGAGAGAAGAAAAAAGAAGAAGAAAAAGACACTCGAGAAAAAAATATTGAAAAAGAAGCAGGGTGTGCCATGACGACAGAGCTTGTCAGATATTGGTCAGATATTTTGATTCATAATTTGTAATGAGAAAGGACTCAACTGAGAGAAAAATGTACTGAAACTGTAAGCAGCATCTCAGGAAAAGTTTTTAAAACAAAGCATAGCTTGAGGATATGTCAAACTAGTTCTACACTGAGATTATGCCACTACACTATATGCAAAAGAAACAGTCTTGACTTCTTTTAAAGTAAAATCAGATCTTTAAGAATGATTAACTCTCTTAGACTTGATCTTTGATCTTGTAGCCTTGCAAATGCTGCTAATTTATGCACTAAAAAAACAACTGGAATGAAAAGGGTTTGAAAATAGGTTACCCAACATAGCACTTATTCTGTTTTGTTTTTTTAAACTACCCTACCTCCCATAACAAAATTCCTTTGCTGGATGGACTAAATGATGAAAATTTGTGGCAGACAATTTAACAACCAAAGGCATTCTGCGGCTGCTTCTGTTCCATTCAATGCATTTTTAATTTGCATTGTCTGAATTGGAACACGTTGAGGTTTCAAGTGATGTTAGCTTCAGTGTTTTTTCAACCTTTATTTAGGCAGGTTAATCCCATTGAGCCTCGAGGACTCATTTACAAGAGAGACCTGTTTTCAACAAAGAATGATGACACGGTGTTCAGCAGAGCTCCCCCAGCAAACCAGACTGGTCCTCAGAGATGCAGAAAGGACTCGGGACAGTCAGCTGATTGAAGGCGGATATCTGAATTTCTGTCTCAGACGCTCACACCCTCATTCCATAGAAAGCAAGGAAATCACTGATTAAAACAGCAGGAAATGCTTTTTCTTTTCTTTTTTTTACCCACTCACCAGCTTCACTCCACAATACTGTGTCTTATTACATTTCTGTCAACATACATGTCATCACGTGTCTCTCATCTGGTATAGTATGAGTCTGGTTTAAATTGTAATCAGTTTCAAGGTTCATGTTGCCCCTGAGCCTTGGAAATAACCCATTTTATTTGTAGATTTATTTGAAATGCAACAAGAGATCATCTCAACCCAATGTGTTGTTCTGGCTTTACAGAAATAGCCATTTGTGTCCAACGGTGCTGCTCAGACAAGATGGAAGAGCAAAATATGTTAGAATACCTTCTTTAAAATGGCTGTCTTATCTCCTCCCAGGCCTGGGTTATCCTTGAACCACACAATCTGTGTCTGTGCTGCAGGATCAGAGTCACTTATCAGGGTCCAGATAACTGCAGGTCCTTGGAGCTTTTAGGAATGTTATCCTCTGATGACGTCTCTGTTGCAGCAGAGGCCGTACTGCACGTCTGCACACATGCGTCTGGTTGTGTCTGCATGGCAGTACGTATATGATTGTCACAAATCAATACGGATGTCATGTGTGGCAACTAATTGAGAAAAAAAATCAAGATTTAATATGGAATAATAAATAAAATATCGTAAGTGCAATAGCAGGTCACAAGTTCAATGACACATAGTGCGTCTGCAGAAGATGTGGCAACAATGAAAACGGGAGAAACGCCCGCAATCCGAGCATGCACAGATCCCGTAGACAATAAACTGACACGGGCTTCATGATCCAAGTTTTCACACAAGAGAAGGAGTCAGATAAAGTGACCTTACAATGAGACTCATAATTTATACATCGTAAACTTGACTTGATTCTGGTGTGAATTTGACTCAGGTTTTCTAGTCTTTTCTGCTGTTTAAACCTATGTTAAATGTAAAAATGTCACTTTACAGTTATACCAAAGAGGAGCAAAACAACTTTTTTACTACATCTATTGCCTGTAAACTTTTTAGATATTTTTTGGCAACTTGAGCAGCAGTCTGTGGTGTTGAAAACACTGACTTTTCATGGTTTTCTAGGTTTTTCTTAGAAATTACAAAATAAGGACGTCTGTTTTGGGGGCCTGTTACACAATTATGTCTAATAACTCTTCTTACACAACGGCAATATACTTGAATAAACATCCTGAAACTCATAACCAAGTCTTCCTGTCTGAGTTATGGAAAAAGAATCTAGATAAGTGTAAGCATTCTTGGAAATCTGTAGTTATTTTTACTAATAAATCGCACAAAGAGTTTATGTCTCATCAACAGAAATGTGATTAAAATACAGTTTTGGTCATAAGTATTGTCATGAAAATAAAAATGCACTCCCATAAAACATAAGAACTGAATGTAGTGCAAAAAATGCCAATTTTTCCGGACTTTCTCATGGAACTCAAACGCTCCTGGACGGAACCCAGGGCTTCCATCATGCTGCCATTGTCCCGACTCTTGGATGTCGCGGGAATGGAGGCTGTGGGTCTTGCCAGAGCACCCCCGATAGAGGAGTCTCTGCCGGCTCACCTGGCCCCCATAGCCACGGGGATGAAACCAGCGCTACCTAGCAGGGCCTGCCGCGCTTTGGAGAAACAACTCGAGAAGTGCTACAAGGCCCAAGACCTCGCGGCTCACGCAATGAATACGTCGAGCATGGTACAGGCCTACCTGGCAGAAAAACTACAGGATATCCAGGTAACAAAAGACAAACAGGCCGCAACCGAAGCCAAGGAGGCCCGCCGTGCCTCTGACCTCGTGCTCAGCATGATGGGGACAGTAGCTATTTCCCAGGGCAAAGAAATGGCAGAAATAGTTGTCGTCCAGTGCCATCTTTGGCTAACACTGTCAGACCTCCCGGAGAACCAGAGGTCCACTTTCCTACAGCACCCAATCGAGTCGACGGGACTCTTTGGGAGAGCCCTGGAACGTGTCCAGGCAAGGCTGGAACAAAGGCGCAAACAAGCGGAAGCCCTCCGCGAGGGTTTGCCAAGGAAAAAAGTCGCCCCACCAAAGGAAAACACGTGTGGTCTCCCACGAAAGAGACCCGCTGGGGACTGTGAGGCTTCTCAGTACCGTCCGAGTGGTGCTTCGACCTCTTCCTACGGAAACCAGTTCCGAACCTGATGAACCAGGACGAACTGATAATTTTACAGGTTTGCCCGCCCACAAGGTACGGGAACCTAACTTTTTGATCCCAGTCTCTGCTTGTAAAAAAACTACGAGGAGCTGGTGACATGTGTGCGCGCACCAAATATGACTCGCCTACTGTATATGTAAACAAAACAGACACTGTTTCAGACATGTATGAAAATAAAAGTACCAAAGCACTGACTGCCCTGGTTCTTGACTCGAGTCCCATTTTTATAAAACCCAGACCACATGGTCAAACTATGAACCACATAACACATGTAAACTGGTTGGGCAAACACCCACGCACCCTCCAGGACCCTGTTGAAGGTGTAGAGCTGGTCCAGTGTTCCACGACCAGGACGAAAACCACATTGCTCCTCCTGAATCCGAGGTTCGACTATCCGACGGACCCTCCTCTCCAGAACCCCTGAATAGACCTTACCAGGGAGGCTTAAGAGTGTGATCCCCCTATAGTTGGAACACACCCTACGGTCCCCCTTTTTGAATAGGGGAACCACCACCCCAGTCTGCCAATCCAAGGGAACTGCCCCCGATGTCCACGCGATATTGCAGAGTCGCGTAAGCCAACACAACCCTACAACATCCAGAGCCCTAAGGAACTCCGGGCGAATCTCATCCACCCCCGGAGCCTTGCCACCGCGGAGCTTTTTAACCACCTCGGCGACCTCAGCACCAGAGATCGGAGAACCTGACCCAAAGTCCCCAGGCTCCGCTTCCTCAGTGGAAGACGTGCCAGTAGGATTGAGGAGGTCTTCGAAGTATTCCGCCCACCGACTCACAACATCCCGAGTTGAGGTCAGCAGCACGCCACCCCACCATAAATGGTGTTGGTCGCGTACCTCTTTCCCCCCCTGAGACGCCGGATGGTGGACCAGAATCGCCTCGAAGCCGTACGGAAGTCATTCTCCATGGCCTCTCCGAACTCCTCCCACGCCCGAGTTTTTGCCTCAGCAACCACCCGAGCCGCATGCCGCTTGGACTGCCGGTACCTATCAGCTGCTTCCGGGGTCCCACAAGCCAAAAAGGCCCAATAGGACTCCTTCTTCAGCCTGACAGCATCCCTCACTGCCGGTGTCCACCACCGGGTTCGAGGGTTGCCACCACGACAGGCACCAACAACCTTGCGGCCACAGCTCCGATAAGCTGCCTCGACAATAGAGGCGCGGAACACGGCCCACTCGGACTCCATGTCCCCCGCCTCCCTCGGAACGTGTTCAAAGCTCTCCCGGAAGTGGGAGTTAAAGCTCCGTCTTACAGGAGACTCTGCCAGACGTTCCCAGCAGACCCTCCCAATACGTTTGGCTCTGCCAGGTCAAATTACTATTACTGCCAAATAAATTACTATTTGTTTTTTTGAAACAATATTGAAAATAAATAGCGGTTTAAATTAGCTTCCCCTAATTTTCACAAGACATATGTGCTTTTGAAATTGTGGACCTAAAAAAATTAATAAGCGTTTTAGAAGTTGTGGAACTAATTTTTTGATTAGCGTTGCCCACCACTGACAAGCAGTAATAACATTCACAACGGTATCCCTTGATGTTTATGTTTTTGCCTAGGAGATATATAATGGAAGGGTTTCCCCTCCCCTTAACTGATCTCCTTTTTTTTTTTTTTCATTTATAGATGGCCTCCCTTCTCACCTTATAGCCATCCTCTCACTCCGATATGTTTTTTTAATAGAGAGAAAGAAAAGAAAAAGTAAGACAAAAGAACAACAATTATCCACAAAAAGAGCACAAGGCAAACACACCCAACCTACGTCCGCAATCCTGCAAAGCACATGACAGAGCATAGCAACGAAACATACATGCATAAAGACTAATAATATTCATGACCATGCAGTAGATTTCTATAAATAAACATACCCATACCTACAAATATGGTGTAGTGGCAGGGCTTCCGACTTGGGACCCGAAGGACGCGGGTTCGCGCCCCGGCCACTACACACCTTGGGGTGTCTATGAGTGCACACCTAATTCTCCAGCTCCCCGGGCGCTTTCTATGGCTGCTCACTGTACCACCTGGTGGTGGTTGGGTTAAATGCAGAGACGAATTTCGTCTGTGTATGGGAAACATACACAGATGACAGAAAAGGACATTATTATTATTATTATTAAATATATATACAGTATATACATATACATTTATATTCATTCATATACCCATCTACATATCTGCATATATCTGTGATGAGTTCCACTGCCTGCAGCTCTACCTCCTGATTGGCCGCTGATTTCCACCAGCTGGCGGCCATCCATCTGATGAGGACCTTCCACTATTTAAGGCTGCAGTGTGACTTATCGCTGGAGCATTGATTCCTGTTTATAGTATTTATGCTTTCAGCCAGTCTTGTGTTCAATACAAAAGAAACTTACCTCCTTTTTGTGCCTACAGTCATCCTGTCTCCTCGACTCCTGTTTGGTTCTGAATTCCCGTGGTCCTGGTTCCAGTCCTCCGTGCCTTGCCTTCCAGCCACACGCCCATCCAACCTGTGCCGACTATTCCCCTGGATTCTGTCTCTGGTGATCTCTGGTGGATCTCACCCACACTCAGCACCTCCATCTGTAAGGAAACACAAACAATCACAATAGAACCCTGCTAGTGGACTCCACTGATCCAACTCTATTTTCCCCAGGATCTCCAAGAGATGAACCACTGTAAATAATTGCACTGTAAATAATAAACATCACTATTCTTTCTAACTGTATCTTGTCCTTTCTGGTTTCGTACAACTCTGGGTTCCCCGAGCCGTGACAATATCTACATATACATCCCTGCATCCATTTGTGTGTGGTTGTGAGCATGCATACATTAAGTGAATAAGGTTCCTCCAATAGAACATTTAGTAGCGACTGTGAAGCATCAGAGATCCGCCCCCCAAAGCCCGAGGCAGACGAAGGGGCGATCAAAGCCCAAGACCCCAGGAAGGACCCCGAGCCCAGAGTCCCCAGGGCCACCCGAACAGGACGAGCCACTCGCCCACTCCCCAGATCCGACCAAGGGGAAGAACCGGACGAACCCCACCAGCGACCACACACAATGACCCCCCGGGGTCAACTGCGACAAATTCACAGGCCCCCGCCGGAGCCCGCTGCACCGACGTAGCCCCAGGGCCGGTCACCGAGGCCCGGGCACCGGGGACGCCCACCCCTCAGGCCCAGACCCGACAGGACCAGAGGACACGAGCCCCACCAGGCAGCCACCAGGCCGAGCCGACATACGCCCAAGCGCCCAACCCCAGATAGTGAGGGCCCCAAGCACGCCCGCAGGCAAAGGAACACCCACCAGGGGGCCACGTGGCAGGAGCGCGACACTAAGTAGCCTCAGATGTATCAGAGAGGGGGCATTCCAAGTCCCAGCCTGACATTTAAACATTCATACACAGACACACTCATTCAGACCCACCCTCATCCTCACCCTCACTCACAGAAAGACAAACAATAACACACGTTCCATTCATAATCCCGATGCACACTCTATACCCCCTAGGTCCAAGACATGAACCTGCCCCCTACATGGGGCAGCCCACATCCAAACCCAGGAGGTAGGCCCATTCATTCTGGGGCGGAGAATAGCAGATATCCAAGATCCGGCCCAATCCACGCCCTGCCGACAGGACAGGACACCCGAGCCCAAGCGGCCCTAAGAGCGCACTGCTCACAGGCTCACGGTGAACCCCCAGGTCCCGAACCCGCCCACATCCCAGGACAACCCCTGACGGCCCACCCCCAGAATGTCCGCCAGGCAACCAGGGGGGTAAGAGAAAAATAAATAAATAATATATATATATATATAAATAAATACATAAATAAATAAAATTGAAATTAACAAATCAAGACCCCGACACACACACCCCCGTCCCCAAATGTGCTGTTGGTGAGTGTTGTTGTAAAGTGTACTTAAAAAGGAAAGAGAAGGAGCAAAGGCTGGCATTGTACCAGTTTCCCCTCCACTCCAACTCTAACCCAGGCCCTAATTGTCTAAATGCATAATTGTGAGTGAGCATAGGCATAGGGGGCGACAGTGATGTCATCCCGCCACCCATAACCATAGTGCTCATTCCATTCCCTATATGTGACTTTTATGAGGATGTTTATGAATGAATGTCTAAAGTGTATAATAAAATTGAGTCCCAGGTGGTTCTGAACAACAGAGATGTAAAACCGTTGTAGCACACCCGAGACTCAAATTCCCTACATGTATTAATTTAAGATGAAGAGGGCGGAGGTGCGTGGTGAGGGATGGGGAGAAAATATCTGCAGGAACAATGCTCCCGCAGCGAGTCAGCTCCCCCGCTGACCCTACGTACCCCCCCAGTTCGCCAAGGTCCACCCAAGGAGCGAGGCAGAAGAAACACCTCTCCGACCGCCAGGCCATTGAGTCAAGACCAGAGAGGCACACGGTCCCGAGGGCCGCCAACAGCAGAACCAACAGCCCACACCCACCAGGGCCGCCACGACCCCTGCGAACCGCAGTCAGCCCGCCGCCCAAGAAGACACAAAATCCCACATGGACGACACGGCCAAGAGCGCCCGCCCAACTGCCGACAGAGCCAGGAAGCACCGAGAACAGGCCCCAACCAGGGCCCGCACACCGGCCAAGCATAGTCCAAGACCATCATCAAGGACATCCACTTAGTCCCCACCCCAGAAGAAATACTACACCCACCCTTCATATTAACAACTTTCAGAACACATAACACATTAGACACCCAGGCTGGGTTTACCCGCCCCCTCCCATTGGCCACCAGTCACGCCCCCAGACACCCACCCCCCAGCATATGAACCCCCAACCCACCAGCAAGCCGAGGGCCCCCGGCCAGAGCCGGGCACCAGAGCGCTTATTTTTTAAGCAAACAGATGGAGAGAGTGGGATATTACATTTCAAACATAGACAAGTCTTCACATACCTGTACCCAGAACCTCTGAACGGGTGGACAAAACCAGAGTGCGTGAATATAATCATCAGGTATATTACTTATGCACTGTGAGCAGTTGTTAGATGGTGTAAAGCCCATCTTAAACATTCGCTGACCTGTATAATGTACTCTATAGAGAACCTTATATTGTATTAATTGTAAATTGGAGATTCTAGTCAATTTAAAAGTATTTGAACATACTTGAGACCAAATTTTTTGTTCAAAGTTGATTGATAAATCTGACTCCCATTTTTCAACAGGTAGTGCTATCGAGTCATCGATTCTAGACAATTTTTTGTATATTTTAGATAATAATTTGGGTGGTTGAAAATTAATAAACTCTGTTTTATTAAGCTTAAATTTCTTTTTTACAATTGACTTAATTTGTTGGTATTGTAGGAAATATTTATTATCAATGCCATATTGTATTATTAATTTATTAAATGGAATAAAGTCTATACCCTCAAATATGTGTTCCAGACATTCAATACCTTTCATTCTCCAACCTGAGAAATTTAACATATTATTTTCTTGTTGAATGTCAGGATTGTTCCAGAGAGGTGTATGTCTGCATGGGAGTAGTGAAGACTTTGTCATTTTCAGATACTCCCACCATGCTGTCAGAGATGAGCCAATATTGATGCTCTTAAAGCAGACATGTCTTTTTAAATCTGTACTGATAAATGGTAGATCTGAAATCCTAATATTATTACATAAAGTTTGTTCTATATCTATCCAAGTTTCATCTAGTGCATTCGGTTTTAACCACTTTGATATATATTGTAACCTGTTGGCTAAATAGTAGTAATAAAAGTTTGGAAGTTCTAATCCTCCGGTATCTTTAGATTTCTGTAATGTTTTTAAACTAATACGTGGAGTTTTATTTTTCCAAAGGAATTTAGATATAGAAGAGTCCAGGGACTTAAACCATTCAGTTGAAGGTTTATTTGGAATCATTGAGAATAAATAATTTATTCTCGGCAGCACCATCATTTTTACTGAGGCAACTCTTCCCATAAGTGATATGGGTAGAGATCTCCATCTAGTAAGATCGTCTTCAATTTTCTTTAATAATGGGATATGATTTAATTTTATTAAATCCTCTAATTTAGGAGAGATATTAACACCTAAATATTTAATGTTACCTGATTGCAGTCTTTCATTAAGAGAATTATTAAACACGCAATTTATTGGAAGAACTGTAGATTTTGTCCAGTTTATAGAGTAATCAGAAACTTTTGAGAATGAGTTTATTAACTTGATAACATTAGATATTGAGTTTCCTGAGTTCTCAAGAAAAAGCAAAACATCATCAGCATAAAGACTAATTTTATGTTCTATGTTTCTACCCTTTATTCCTTTAATATCAGCACTTTGCCTTATTGCTGCTGCTAAAGGTTCAATAAAAATAGCAAATAATGCTGGTGAAAGTGGGCAACCTTGCCTGGTGCCCCTCTGTAAACAGAAGCTTGAAGATAATTGATTATTTGTCCTGACGCACGCTGTTGGTGAACTATATAATATTTTTAACCAGTTAATGAAGTAATTCCCAAAACCAAATTTATTTAAGGTAGCAAATAAAAAATTCCAATTTACTCTATCGAATGCTTTTTCAGCATCTAAAGAAAAAATAGCTGTTTCAATATTTTTAAAATACGAATACTCTATTACATTATATAATCTGCGAGTGTTTGTGTTCGAGTGTCTTCCCTTTATGAATCCGGTTTGGTCTGGATGTATAATAACAGGAGTTATCTTCTCTAGTCTTTTTGATAAGACTTTACAAATTATTTTAACATCTACATTAATAAGAGAGATTGGACGATAACTGGTAGGTAATACTGGGTCTTTGCCTGATTTTAATAAGAGACTAATGTTAGCTGAATTCATATGTGTTGGTAGCCTGCCATTTCCTTCTGACTCAAGTAGCACTCTATAGAATATCGGTTCCAGTATATCCCAGAATTCTTTATAGAATTCCACTGGATAGCCATCAGGACCTGGAGATTTCTTATTAGGCATGCTTTTAATTGCTTCATGGAGCTCATCTGATGTTAATGGTGAGTCTAGTTTTGATGACTGACTAATATCTAGTTTTGGAAGTGTTACTTTCTCCAAGAATTCATTAATATCCTCATTAGATGGATTTATTTGTGGAGTGTATAGAGTTTTATAGAAATCTTTAAAAACATCGTTTATTTTTCCCTCATCATAAAATATATTTCCATTTTCATCTTTAATACCATATATAGATGTTTTTTCTTTGTTTAATTTGAGTTGATTAGCTAAAAAGTTCCCTGATTTATTACCGTATTCAAAATGATCTAATCTAAGTCTTTGTATCAAGAATTTATTTTTCTTATCAATATATTCATTTAGTTCTAATTTTAATTTGCGTAGCTTTTGCTGTGTTTCCTCACCTTGTAGACCTTCTAACAATTTAATGGATTTCTCTAATTCATCAATACGTTTATTTTCTTTTTTCTTTTTATTTGTTGAATAGGATATTATTTTACCTCTCATGACTGTTTTCCCAGCCTCCCAAAGTGTACATGCTGAAGTTCCTGGCAAGTCATTAAACTCTAGATACGATGCCCATTCTTTTTTAAAATATTGCAAAAATTCTTCTTCTTGTAGCAGTGATGTATTTAATCTCCAATTTATATTTTTTGTTGTTGTTTTTTTTAAATCTAAATTTACAGTAACTGGTGCATGATCGCTGACAGCAATAGGGTGTATCTTAGTGTCTGAAATGTTTGTCATCAATGAATTGCTTACTATGAAATAATCTAGACGAGAATATGAGTGATGCACATGTGAAAAGAATGAATATTCTTTGCTATCAGGGTGAAAACAACGCCATGCATCGCAGAGCCCATAATCATTCATATACTGTTTAACTATATTTATAGATTGCCAACTGCGTTGAGTTCCCGCTGCATTCAGTCTGTCTAATTTGTCATCTAAACCAAAGTTGAGATCACCTCCCATCACCAGTGAGGAATCCATGTGATTTGATAGGGTGGAAAAAAAATCATGAAAAAAAGCTGCGTCGTCTACATTCGGTCCATATATGCTAACAATACAATAATTTTGTCTAAATATTGATAACTTTAATATTATATATCTACCGTGCGGGTCTATAACCTGATCTAATACTGTGAAGTTAACATTTTTATGTATTAAAATTGCCACCCCTCTTTGTCTTGAATTATAACATGCTGAGAATACATTAGGAAACTCTGAAGATTTAAGCTCCTCCACAGTTGATGCCAATTTATGAATTTATTGGAGTAATACAACATCTGCCTTTAATCTTTTAATCTGGTTAAAAATTCTATATTTTTTACGTTGGCTACCGGCTCCATTAATGTTCCATGTGTAACACGGGCTATGAAGGCCCGGATTGTGACTCAGAGGATGTGACTCTAAAGCCAACTGGTAGACTGTAAATAGTCTAGGGCTTCCCTATTACAAATACGCAGGTACGCCTGGCTTCAAATGACAAAAACAGAAGTGTTGTATACAATATATATTTTATTAATACCTTTCTATATTAAAACAGCCTTTATTAGATGCATTTATGCTATGGTGGTTCTACCATGCCAGTTGTAAAGGGCTAGCACAACTCCAAATCACTTAACACCAAAGGATGCTACATGCCAGTAACATTCATTCAACCTTTATTTATACAGGCTAGCCTCGTTGAGTCACGGGGACTCATTTACAAGAGGGACCTGTCTCACTCACACCAAACAACCATCCACTCTCTCACTCACACCTAGGGTCAATTTAGAGTCACCAATCAGCCTAACAAGCATGTTTTTTGGTCTGTGGGAGGAAACCGGAGTACCCGGAGGAAACCCACGCATGCACGGGGAGAACATGCAAACTCCACCCAGAAAGGCCCCGGAGGGATTTGAACCGGCAACCTTCTCGCTGAGAGGCAGCAGCTCTACCAGTTGTGCCACCGTGCTGCCAACATGAGAGCATATACAGTTTAAAACAAGGCACAGAGTTGGGAGCACAATATAGCAACCGTAGAAATCTTAATCAGTCACAATCCTAATAACAAGCACATTCAATTAGTTGCAGTGGCAATCTGCCACCCACTGGCACATGTCCTTAGCTTGTGCTTCAGGGCTTTGCACAACTCCATGAACACTGCAGCAGCACCTACTACAGCCACATGCAGCAAGAGACTAAACAGCCAACACCCTGGAGAAGAATGTTTGGCTTACACACCTGGTGCTTAGTAACACTAATGAGCTAAACCACACTGAAGGTGGAGGAACAGGACACGGTGTGTTCAGGGAGCCAAACTAGAGTGGGAATTTACAGCCACTCTTCCAATGAACTAAAACCACCCGGTTACATCCTACCCCCCCTTTATGGATCGGTGGCTCACCGATAAATCAAAACCGCAACCAGGGTCAAAAAGTGGCGGTAACCAGGCTGCTGGCACCCGGGTCCACTGAAACAGTAGCCCTACAGTCGTCACTCCTAACCGGTCGTGGGAGGTGATGGGGGTTGGAGTGTTTGCCAGCGGTTTTACGGCTGGACTTCCTGGGGCCGATGATACTGCTTTGGGGAGCTTGTACAGCCGGTGGCGCCTCATATGGCATATGAACTGGAGGCCTTTCCGGTGGTTCTGGCTTCACAGGCGGGTTACTAACAGCCTCTCGGACCACCAGCCAAGATCCAGACTCCACATCATCCTCATCACTAGTCTCATCAGGCAGACACTGCAGCCAAGCATCAGGGCAGGCATCTGTAGGTGGTAGAGCAGGTTTTATAGCAGTACGATGCACTTGTCTCACAAGATGAAGCTTATCAACTGGAGCAATTGAATATACCACACCACCTGTACTGGGCCCTCTCACGACTTGGTACACTGTGGACCCCCATGCATCTTGAATTTTTCTGCGACCTGGGCCCACATCACGCAAATACACTCTTTGTCCCACTTCAAGTGGCTTGCACTGGACCTTTTCATCATGCCTCACTTTCCTCCTCTGGGCTGCCAGCTCCACTCTGCCCCTGGCAGCATCCATGGCCACATTCAGACGCCTCCTGTGCTCTGCCACCCAGTCACACACACTGGATGCCGTAGGCTCCGGAAGATGGCCAAGAAGGAAATCCACTGGCAAGTGAGGTTCTTGTCCAAACATGAGGAAGTGGGGTGATTCACCAGTCGACTGATGGGCAGTGGTGTTATAGTGGAAGACAAGCTGTGGGAGGTGTTCTGGCCAATTTCGTTTTTCTTCTGGAGGAAGGGAACGAAGCAGGTTAAACATAGTTCGATTAAAGCGTTCACACTGTCCATTTCCCTGTGGGTGGTAAGGTGTGGTACGACTTTTCTGAACTCCATACAGCTCACATAGCTGTTGCACCAAGAGACTCTCAAAGTTCCTCCCCTGGTCTGAGTGGATGCGAGCCGGTACTCCAAAACGGTAAAACCACTCACGAACCAGGATCTTCGCTACCGTAGCTGCTTTTTGATCACGAGTGGGGATGGCTTGGGTGAACTTTGAAAACACATCTGTCATCACCATCACGAGCTCCCTTCCATCACGGGCGGTTTCCAACAGTGTAAAATCAATGGCCAGCAGCTGATTTGGTCTTGAAGCAAGGAGGTGACCCATAGGAGCACGAGCTCTTGGTTGGGTGTTTTTAGCAAGGGTACACCTCTCACACTGCTGGCACCAGTCCTTTACATCTTTGTCCATCCCTGGCCAGAAACACCTCTGCTTCACGACATCAGTTGTCCTCTCTATCCCTTGGTGGCCATGATGTTGATGAAGCTCCTGTAACACCTCTGATCTTAAGCTCTCTGGGAGAAGTAACTGGAGAACCTCTTCTCCACCATCTGGTCTCCAGCTGCGCCGATACAGGAGGTCCTCCTTCTGGACAATTCGACCCCACTGTTTTACAAGTCCCCGGGCCTCTGGACCCAGACGCTCCTTCTCAGCACAGCTTGGCACTCTCTGCTGCTGCCAAAACTCCAGAAATGCTGAGATGGCAGGGTCAGCCCTTTGGAGTACCCCCAGATCTTCCCCGCTGCGAGATGGCAGAGCTGTTATGACCAACTGGACAGGGTCTTCCTGCATCCCCACAAACCGCTCACCAATTGCCTCTGGAATGACTGTTCCTGGGAGGAGGTACTCCAATTGCGTTCTGTCCCCACTAGTCTGTTGCCTTGAGAGGGCATCCGCATTCTTGTTCACACGGCCTGGGCGATATCGGACTGTATACTCAAATGCTGAGAGTTCAGCGATCCACCGATGCTCCGTGGCGCCCAGTTTGGCTGTGTCCAAATAACTCAAGGGGTTATTGTCTGTCCATACTATACATCGGTGGCCCCACAGGTACTCTTTGAACTTCTCAGTCATGGCCCACTTCATGGCTAACATTTCGAGCTTCATGGAGCTATAATGTTTCTCAGCAGCATGTAAGCTGCGGCTGGCATATGCAACTGGTTTCACTTTGCCACCTTGCTCTTGAGACAATACGGCTCCTAGCCCACTGTGGCTGGCGTCGACCTCTAAAATGAAAGGCAGAGAGAAATCAGCAAAAGCAAGTGTGGGGGCACTTACAAGCTTGGCCTTGAGCTCCTGGAAGCTCCTTTCACAGTCCTCCGACCAAACGTCTTCCAACAGTTGCCTTCGTCCTCTGCACACCTTCGACCCAGCAAGTTCTGCAACAAGACGATGAAGGGGGCCAGCTAGTTTAGAAAAATCTTCTACGAACCTCCTGTAATAATTGGCAAACCCCAGGAACGACCGCAACTCTGAGATGTTGGTGGGGTGAGGCCAGTTTAACACTGCCGCAACCTTTCCTGGGTCCGTGGCCACGCCCTCCTCAGAGATGAGATGTCCCAGATATTTCACCTGCTTTTTGAAGAAGTCACACTTTTCTAACTTGACTTTCAATCCTTCTTGTTTTAGGCGACTTAGAACCCTTTCCAGCCGTGTCAAGTGATCATCAACACTGGAAGAGAACACAACAATATCATCCAGATATAACAAAAGTGACTGACCATGCTGGGCCCCAAATATCCTCTCCATCAAACGCTGGAAAGTCCCTGGTGCATTGCATAGTCCAAATGGCATACGGTTGAACTCGAACAGGCCAAACGGGGTGCAGAAAGCTGTTTTTGGCTTATCGATCTCTGCAACTGGAACCTGGTTATATCCAGAAGCAAGGTCCATTGTCGTAAACCAGCGGGCGCCCGAGAGGGAGTCTAGTGTCTCTTCTATTCGAGGCAGTGGAAAAGCATCCTTCCTGGTCTTTTTATTAAGTTGTCTGTAGTCTACACAAAGGCGAAGACTACCGTCCTTCTTTCTGACTAGGACAATTGGGGACGCATAAGGGCTACTGCTCTCTCGAATTACCCGGGTTGCCAGCAGCTGGTTAATGTGAGACTTAACTGCCTCATATTCAGATGGAGGGATGCGCCGATACCGCTGTCGTATGGGAACATCATCTGACAAAGGGATGCTATGCTCAATTAAATTGGTAAAACCAAGGTCACCATCAAAAGCAGAAAACACAGATTCATACTTTAGCAATAAGGCTCTCACTTTGTGCTGCTCTATTCCATCTAGCATAGAGAGATCAAGGGAGGTTATCTTCTCTCTAACTGAGCCAGTCTCGGCAGTATGGGACCTGACTGCAGCAATAATTTGCTCCTGTACACAAGGGACTTCCTGCAACTCTGATGGTAGGCTCACCACATCTATAGGAGACAACACTCCAAGAGAACAGCGGGGTTTCAGTGTAACCGTACACACCCCTACATTCACCACAGGAACATAAACAGTACCCCGAACAACATGCAAGAGAGAAGGAGACACTAACAAACCCTCAGGTAAGCCAAACTTTGCATTTAAGGGTTCAATCAAAACAGCCCCTGCCAAGGCCAACATAGCAGAACAAGTAGCAGGTACAAGTTTAGTAGTGCCAGCAGGAACTACCACAGGTCTTTTACCACGCAGCTTTGCGACACTAGTCTGAATAGGGCCTTTCTGCAAGTTGGTCTGCTGATATAACTGGAAGGCAGGAAGCCAGGAACTGAAAGCCCCCAAAACTGTAGGGCGTTCAAACAACTCTGGGCCATACTGGTCAAACAACTGAAAATAGTAGGCCTTTATGACATTCATCCCAATTATGCCCGGTATATGAGGTAAACCAACCCGACCTGGAGGGTCTCTAACAACCAAGATCCCTCTTCTAGGAATTACCACACCACACACCTCTATGTCGGGCTCAAGATAACCCAAGTACGGAATGCTTAAACCGTTGGCAGCTCTCAGCTCTAACCAATGACAGGACTTTAACTTGTCTGGAAAATATTTCCTGAAAAAGCTCTCTGAAATGGTAGAAACCATAGAACCTGTGTCAAGGACACATTGGACCGGAACTCCAGATAATTTCACAGTGACTTGGGGACAAGGCGCCATTAAACACTCCTTCACCTCATCTACATGGGGACCCACTGAGCCTGAACCACCCCCTCCTAATGTCTGGCTCCTTACACTAGGGGGAGTTAGTTTTCCGACAACTGAGGGCTAGTGGTGGCTTGAACCCGAGGGGACCTGAACTGGGAACGGGCGTTACAGTACCGAGCAATGTGACCTGGTTGTTGACACCTGTGACCAAAGGTGGGCACAGACCGCTAGGGGAGCGCTAAATCGCTATTCCGCTTACAGTGGACCTAAACTTTTTGTCAGCGTTTTTGTGAATTGACTAACTTTTATAATTCATAAGCGGATTTCTGCTATTTTTATTTAAAATGCAGTACCGCTAATAACTAATTATCTATCAGTAAAAACCAATAAACTTATTTACAAGCTCATAATGCTGCTTGTTTTACCTTTTTCCCTACCGTAAACAGCAGAGAGGAGGAGGGTGTGAGGGTGAGGGAGGGTTGGAGGGGGGAGGGAGCAGAGGGGGGGATCTACCATGTAGGTAAATGCCTGGGGATCCCATCAGCATGAGGCCCCGGCCCCGCCGCGCCCCGGCCAGTCACCTAATTCCTAACATTGATCCTGCTTGTTAATCTACATTTAACATAAAAATAATTATAGTTACGATGAAAACAATCATTAAATAAGCAATTTAAAAAACGGTTGATTTCATTATCCCCCTACTAAAAATGGACTATTCCATCTCGACAGCTTCCGGGTTAGAGGTGAACTCAGAGGCTAATTCCGTGGCTAGCTGTTTGTGCTGGGTACTTGGACAAATCCTTAGAATACCCAGCTGTTTCAAGCCAAATTAACGCGGCCGGGGGATTCTATTTTGTGTTCTGTGTATACCACGCGACGGTGAGTCGTTATTTTCATGTATTTTTATTACTTTTCATTAAATCTGTTGAGTACCTATAGACGCTAACTGTCTGCCGGTTGGTTGTGGGTTACTAATGGAAATCCTTAGAAAACCCAGCTGTTTCAAGCCAAATTAACGTGGCCGAAGGATTTTATTGTGCGTTTTGTGTCGACCATTCGACGGCGAGTCGTTAGTTTTATGTATTTGGGTTACTTTCATCATGTATAAATGCCGTGGCGACACACCCGTGTATTTGAGATTTAAACGTGGTGTTGACCGATGCTGCCTTTTTGGGTGAGCAGGTACTCATCGATCTGTTCACCAAATATAACACACCCATCCCCTCCAGTGCAGCTGGAGATGAGCACAGAAGAACAGTCAGAGTAGCCTGAAGTTGAGGAAGGGCAGGGAATAAAACTGTTACACTAAGTGACTAAAAACATTTTTTTTCTATTTCTCATGTTTTATAATCAAAAAAGGCGTTCAATACAAGATCAACTGGACTTTATTTGTTGCAGAAAACGTTTCACCCTTTATCCAAAAGGCTTTTTCAATCCAGAATGGCAGCTGTAAGACTGAGAAGAAGTTTTATACTAATAAAACGCATAAAACTTCAGTCTCACAGCTGCCATTCTGAACGTTTTCTGCAACAAATAAAGTCCAGTTGATCTTGTATTGAACGCCTTTTTTGATTTTATCATGTCCTGGACGACTGAGAATTTTCACCAGCTTATGTTTTATAGGCATTTTGTTGTGTATATACTTTTTATATTTTTATATATTTGTTTAATCACATTGTGTTTATTTACTCATGGCCACCACAATTTTTGAGTAGATGTGTTTTTTCAGTAATACAGTAAAATAGTGTCTGGAAATGTTTTTTTATTTCTTCTTTATTTCTTTCCAAAGAAAATCAAGGTTTTCATGCATGCACATGACATGTGCACAGAAATTAACAAGCACAAATTCACAGCTTTTTCATTTTGTGGCTTAAAAATAAATCATTAAATAATAAACAATAAACTTTATTTGTATAGCACCTTCGTCATCTGTATACCCATAATGCATTGCAGGGCACTTCAGTTTTCCAGAAAACAGTTAAAAATAAGTTTATCGATGCATTTTTAATGAAAAATCTACAATAAACAAACAAAAAAAGGACAAAGAAGCAGTCGAAAAGCATTCCACACATTAAACAACTTTTAAAATTTTGGACCCTGAGTGAAAGTTGTATTTTAATAGATGACACCCGGAGCGAATCGCTGTTAAAAAGTAGGGCAAGGTGAGGTGTATATTAGTTTATACGCCTGTAGTTGGCAGTGTGGTGCAGATATTGCAAAACGTTGCTGGCTACAAATTGTTGAATATAAATAGCGGATTAGATTAGCTTCCCCTAATTTTGATAAGGCCTTTGTGCATTTGAAATTGTGGACCTAAAAAAATTAATAAGCGTTTTAGAAATTGTGGAACTAATTTTTTAATTAGCGGTGCCCAGCTTTGCCTGTGACAAATCACACTACTAAGACCAGAAGAACTGGCCACAGGGTGCTGCTGCATAGCTGCAAGGGATTGAGTGATCTGATCCAACTGGTCCTGTTGCTTTTGTACCAATTTTGTCAGAGTGGCAATTTGTGAGGAAGTAGAATTAGAGGGGGGCTCAATTTGGAGAGTGGGTGCACTAGCCCGTTGTACAGCACAAGAGGACGACACAACACTATTGTTGTCCACCCCACCCTCACGCTCCCATGTAATGGCCTCAGCCCTAACTTCCAGCAATGTACACCTTGGATTGTCACGAACGTAACGCTTTAATTCCCTACGCAGATCAGAATTGCTAACATTTTGAATAAATTGATCACGAAGTAAAATGTCTGCATTAGTCATGGCATGAGGAGAATTAGCTTTAACCCTGTTCATTAAACAAAACAAGGAATGGGAAAATTCCTGCAAAGTTTCACCATCTAACTGTCTCCGTGAAAAGAAGTCCTCTTGTAGTGAGACATACGACTGTTGACAACCATACAGTTCTCTCAAAATGGTGAAAACAGTTTCTGGATTCTCACGTTCAGCTAATGGTCTATATTTAATCTCATCCCGAGCTACACCTTCGAGATGGTCAAAAATGAAAGCAGCCTGATCTGTGGGTTCAACATGCCGAACTTGCATGCTGGTACAAACTTCTTCTACCCACTCCTCAACCCCAATACCATGAGTCCCCCTGAAGGTTGGACACTTTCGCTCCCTTGGCAGGTAGATGATGCGGTCAGTTGTCCCCATGCTCCCCAGAGCTTTACGTGTACTGGGACCAGCTGGTGCATCATGTTGAGTTGAATTTGCCAGTGCAACGTCCCATTCCTGTTGCAGACGACTCCTATCGGCCTCCAACTGCTGGACTCGAGCCCGGAGTTCTTCAAGTTCCTCTGCCATAGGAACGGGGAGGTGGGTCCTTCTTCACTGTCGGGTTCCAGCTAGGTCCCACGATGTGCCTACTGTTAGCCCAATGCTCCCAACTCCTAAATGCTCTTTAGAATAGAGATAATTAAATAAAATATATATACTGTATATACACACACAAACTGCCTTATCAGCCAGGCCCTACCAACAACGCCAGTAAATGTAACACGGGCTATGAAGGCCCGGATTGTGACTCAGAGGATGTGACTCTAAAGCCAACTGGTAGACTGTAAATAGTCTAGGGCTTCCCTATTACAAATACGCAGGTACGCCTGGCTTCAAATGACAAAAACAGAAGTGTTGTATACAATATATATTTTATTAATTCCTTTCTATATTAAAACAGCCTTTATTAGATGCATTTATGCTATGGTGGTTCTACCATGCCAGTTGTAAAGGGCTAGCACAACTCCAAATCACTTAACACCAAAGGATGTTACATGCCAGTAACATGAGAGCATATACAGTTTAAAACAAGGCGCACAATATAGCAACCGTAGCAATCTTAATCAGTCACAATCCCAATAACAAGCACATTCAATTAGTTGCAGTGGCAATCTGCCACCCACTGGCACATGTCCTTAGCTTGTGCTTCAGGGCTTTGCACAACTCCATGAACACTGCAGCAGCACCTACTACAGCCACATGCAGCAAGAGACTAAACAGCCAACACCCTGGAGAAGAATGTTTGGCTTACACACCTGGTGCTTAGTAACACTAATGAGCTAAACCACACTGAAGGTGGAGGAACAGGACACGGTGTGTTCAGGGAGCCAAACTAGAGTGGGAATTTACAGCCACTCTTCCAATGAACTAAAACCACCCGGTTACACATGTGACAAACCCTAAGGTACCCATACCTGTGCTAATGATAATATAGCTAAACCACACCCATTATCTGAAATATACAAGATAGTAATATATCCAGACAAAAACATATCCCTTAATGAATAACTATATATGATTTTTAAATAAAGTAATTGCTGTTTCTTTTGAAAATGAATCAGGGAAGTTTTCATTCATAAAGTAATTGTATGGATATACAAAGACGTGTGTGAACCCTTGTGCTTGTGCGCTGATAATTGTTGAGTTAGAAAAATATAGACAAGAAAACAAAGAGAAATGATATACATGGAAACATAATTCAGATAAGAAAAAACAACAAAAACACCCTCTTACCACATCAAGTGTCATCCCACCTTGTGTATCACCACTATCTGAGTGTGTCCCACCACCGAGCTGTGCTGAAAAAAAATTAAATATATCTGGTAAGTAATATTAACAAATACTATATTTAATAATATTAATCAATATTAGCAACCGATATAGTTCTTACCTTGATCATATGGCTAATAAAGCCAAGGAGTAGTTTCTGGATCTCTAAACAGCTGACCGTTTATATAGAGTTTATCCACGGAGATGTTAGCTCTTATTCCTTCGCTTATATTTTTCTTTCTTATCGGGAATAGTACTTTCCTTCTGCTCAGGATTTCTGCAGGATATTGATCGTTCATACTAAAATGTGTCCCACGTAGTTCCCTACCTCGGCTTTTAACCTGTTCCTTTTGTTTATAATGTTCGAATTT
Organism: Garcialebias charrua; assembly: GCA_038048925.1. NCBI lineage: Eukaryota > Metazoa > Chordata > Actinopteri > Cyprinodontiformes > Rivulidae > Garcialebias > Garcialebias charrua. Next base: position 46,257 of record JBBPBX010014374.1, read on the forward strand.
AGCTATTATCGGGCGCGGTCTAGTGTTCCCAGGCCGTTTAGCACCGAGGCGGTGAACTCGATGAAAAGTAATTGCTTTAATGGTTTCACTCGGCAACTTTAGCTGTTTTTGAAAGAAGTCCCGAACCAAGGCCTCCGGATTTTCCTCCGCCCCCTCCGGAATCCCAGAGAAAATAACATTATCCCGCATACTTCTGGCTTGGATATCTAATACTGACTCTTTAAATTTTTTATTATCCCCGGAAAGTTGCAACATCTGATCTTTAAGCTGTCCAACTGTTACCTTTAGCTCAATGTTTTCATTAGCTAGAGATGCTACTTGTTCCTGGGTGAACTCCAGTGATTGTTTTAACCCCATTACTTCCTTCTGTAGTTCCTCTACTAACGCTAGCCGGGCGTCCAAGCTAGACAGCTTTTTATCAATTGACTCCAGAATCGTCACGAAGCCTGAATTATCCACCGAAGGTTCCGAAACGCTATCTGAGCTTCCCTCTCGGTACCGTTTAGCATTCGGCTTCGACTCGCCACCGCTACCGCTCGCGTTAGCCGAATCGCTACCCGCACCGGATGTTACATTAGGGTCGCTCATGACAAACCTTTCAAAATAATCGTCGATAAACAACTCAAGGCTCTCCGACGTTTCCACGTCCAGTTTGTGGAAATAATGGGGGGAGAAAAGATCGGTTATCAAATTTTTAATACCTTTTTAAATGATCTTACATTTAGTTATATAGTTTATTTAAATAAATATGGACTTACCAAAGCTTTATCATAATACTCACGCACAAGTATAGAGTTTTTCAGCAGCAGCTCATTCCCCACGTCCGCACCTCACAGAACCGGAACCGGAAGACAGTCCCTGCCGACTTGTTGTCCTGTTTGCTGGTTGGGTGCCCACTGTTCAGGCCGGCTGTATCACCCGGCCTGTGTGGCTGATCTGGGCCAACTGATGTTCAGCTCGGATTAGAATTGCATTTCTATTGCTGAGTGAAGCCATAACTGTTTTTAAAGTGTGAGTGGTTTTAACTTAGTATTTTTAATTGAAACTAAAACAATTATGCAACTTAATTTGTGGAGCTGTGTGAAATTGTCACAGTTTTTTCAAGTCTGTCTTTCTCACTTCTCCAATGGTTGTACACTTTGTCCTAGCCTGGTTAAAACCACACCCTGTCCTTCACTTCGCTTCAGACTAGGGTCTGGGACCTCTCCATTTTAAAACGATTCTTGCTGGAGGCGTGGGCTCTGCTGAGGAACAAAACCATTGGATATTTTGAACAGGGAAAGCATTCTGCTCCCTCCCCTCAGAGCCATGTATGGCTGCTCCCCGTGCTCTGGTGAACTTGACAACTGCTCCGCCTCCTGCAGCTTTTCTCTTGCTGCCGGCTGCCGCGCTGGAAATTCTGTGTTTATATGTTAATAAAACGTTTTAATAAAATACAATAAAACCATGGATCGCTGGTCCAGCTCACCAGAAGACCAGAACATCTGATGGGACTCGGTCAGCAACGTAAAACCCGAGTTTAATTCTCGTGACAGCCATTTCCTTGTTCATTTCAGCGGAGGGAGAGAAGGAGGAGGGCGCGAGCGATCACTTGACTTTTGGCCCAAAAAACAAAAGAAAACTCCAGATAAGGGATTAAGAAGGGGAAATTAATAAATTTGTGTCACATATAAAACAGTTCTGCATCGCTTTGCATCGCTTTGAATGAGAACATGCCGGTGCTCGCTGACTGCGCGCTGGCAGAGCCCTTTTATAGGGCTCTGCGCGCTGGGACAGGTGGGGGCGTGGGTTAGGGTCCAAAACTCCGTCCCTTCTGTTCTCTGATTGGTCCGAACAAAAATCTACCGGAGAAATGGTTGTTAATGAGAGAAGTCCCAGACTGTGCAGTGAAGGGAAATGAGAATTGAGCGGAGCTGTGCAGGAAGGCGAGGGCCAGGCTAACTTTGTCCAGGTTGATGGCTCCGTCTTCCTCTTGCTTCGACTTTATGCGCATCAGCTGGTCCAAATGTGTCACTTCAAGATGATTTCTGGATGCTGTTTTGATATGATTCATTAAACTAAATCCTCTTTCACAATCAGCACTGGATGCTTGAAATGTTGCACAAATGTCCACGAGCTGCGAGATCTCCTTTAGCTCCTCACATGTAAGTGCTGCAGCCACCATATCTGAGAATGTGCTGATTGACCCGTTTAAGGTTTTGCTTCATTATGTACTTGAATTCGGCATACTGACTGTTAATGGCATCCATAGCCTGTGGGTGGGAGAAAATGGCCTCATATTTCTTTGCCAGTGTGGAAATGTCTGCTGATCCATAGTCAAATGAGCTCAATGATTCTATGTCAAATGCTGACCACTCCTTTAATTCATCATCTGGAAAGCGAGCATCCATTTGATCACAGAGCTTACTAATAAAAAGAGTAATATCACCAGTGTATCTGCCATCAGTTGATGGCAGCAACATTGCCTCTTTGACATTGCCTCTTTGACACGGTCACTCCACTGTACGTCCTTCTCCTTCAAGTATTGGGAACGCAACTTCTCAATCTTTGCTCTTGCAAAGCAGTGTCCTTCCATCACAGTCAGGTTGCGTCTTTGTAAAGACAGGCAGAGTTGTGCCAGCTCACCTAAAACATCTCCAAGAGCAGTGAGAGTAATTTTAAACTTGGAATCACTCAGCTTTTTGTAGCAGTACTTTGCTACAGGATCGTTGTTATCAGTGACTTCTCTTTTATAATATTCTTCAAGCACAGTGTAGTTCCTCAAAACAGCATTCACAGCTTGGTGCCGCGATAGCCATTGCACTTCGTTCAGAGGCCTGAATGACAATGTATCTTCATCAAGAATCCTTGCTAGATCCCCCATTTTGCCCCTCTTCACAACTGACTGGGAGAAAGTGGAATACACAGTTCTAAGAAGAGTTTCTACATCTCTCATCAAAGGCACATCTTTCCAGGCATCATCACCAGAAGACCAGAACATCTGATGGGACATATATGCCCAAGTCCTCTCTATGGGCAACACAATGTTGTTCAGTTAGATGTGGTATTTGGCGCTTTAACAAAGCTACAACTCCGTTGTGTTTTCCCAGCATTACTGAAGCACCATCGGAGGTCAGCATCACCATTCTCTGCATGTCCAGTCCATGTTTGGAATAAAATTGAGTTATTGCCTCCACAATATCCTTTCAGCTGGATAATGCCACCAAACACAGTTTTATAGTTCACATCATTTCCTTCCCTGTATTTAATATATATAACTAACATTTTGTGTACTGTTATATCTGTGCGCTCATCTACTATGAGGGTATGCCAGGGTGCATTTTTAACATTGCACATTGCCATCTCATTGATTGAGTTCACAAATTCAAAAGCATAGTTTTTGCTTTGCCAGCTTTCTGGTACACTCACATACTTTGCCATGTGATCATGGATTTGTTGAACTGACAGCAATGAAGCATTCATTTTGATGGCAAGTAAAATATTATCAATGAGTGAATAGCAAACAACCATCAGGGTGCTAATGATCTATTGTCAGGTTGATGGTCCTCCATGATCATGTGAGCAGTTGGTTTCGGCTGTCATCAGCCAACTGGTTGATCCACTGTGAGAGGGTGCTATTTATAATAAGACTGAGCTGAATACAGCTTCTCAGACTGAGGAAGTCTTTCGGACGTAAGACGAAACGTTTCTACAGTTTTTTTGCTTTGTTTTGTTTTTTTGAATGTCCAAAGGACCGGACTTAGCTTTTTTAGATTATCAATGAGTACGTTAAGGTGTCCCTTCCCATGGGCTCACCACCTGTGGGAGGGGCCAAAGGGGTCGGGTGCAATGTGAGATGGGTGGCGGCCGAGGGCGGGGACCCTGGCGGTCTGATCCTCGGCTACAGAAGCTGGCCATTGGGACATGGAATGTCACCTCTCTGGTGGGGAAGGAGCCTGAGCTAGTGTGTGAGGTTGAGAGGTTCCGACTAGAAATAGTCGGACTCACCTCAACGCATGGCTCTGGCTCTGGAACCAGTTTCCTTGAGAGGGGTTGGACACTCTTCCACTCTGGAGTTGCCCCTGGTGAGAGGCGCCGAGCAGGAGTGGGCATACTGGTTGCCCCCCATCTTGGTGCCTGTACGTTGGGGTTCACCCCGGTGAACGAGAGGGTAGCCTCCCTTCGCCTACGTGTGGGGGGACGGGCTCTGACTGTTGTTTGTGCCTATGCACCAAACGGCAGCTCAGACTACCCACCCTTTTTGGAGTCCTTGGAGGGGGTATTGGAGAGTGCGCCTCCTGGGGACTCCCTTGTTCTACTGGGGGACTTCAACGCTCACGTGGGCAATGACAGTGAGACCTGGAGGGGTGTGGTTGGGAGGAACGGCCCCCCTGATCTGAACCAGAGTGGTGTTCTGTTATTGGACTTCTGTGCTCGTCATGGATTGTCCATAACGAACACCATGTTTAAGCATAAGGGTGTCCATATGTGCTCTTGGCACCAGGACACCCTAGGTCGCAGTTCGATGATCGACTTTGTTGTCATCTCATCTGATCTGCGGCCGCATGTCTTGGACACTCGGGTGAGGAGAGGGGCGGAGCTGTCAACTGACCACTACCTGGTGGTGAGATGGCTCCGATGGTGGGGGAGGATGCCAGTCAGACCTGGCAGACCCAAACATATCGTGAGGGTCTGCTGGGAACGTCTGGCAGAGTCTCCCGTAAGACGGAGCTTTAACTCCCACCTCCGGGAGAGCTTTGAACACG
>JBBPBX010014375.1:0-21238 GCA_038048925.1 Garcialebias charrua
TGGCTGCATCACCCGTCCTGTCTGGCTGATCGGGGCCGACTGGGGTTCAGCCCGGACTGGGGTTCAGCCCGGACTAATCGTCTTGGTGCCGGCGTGGGTGGCGTCTGCTGCAGCGCAACGGTTCTCCCAGGACGAACTCTTTGGACAGCTGTGGCTTGATTAATTGGACATCTCCCAGGCGGTGGTATTAATTCTGCCGTGGTGTACTACTGTCTTTTTTTTGTTTTAAACACTTTATCGAATTGCACTTTTATTGTTGCCAGGAGTTATTACTGCCTTTTTAACTGTGTATTTTAAATTTAGGATTTTTTATTAAACAAATTGTGCAATTTATTGGTGTTTGTGTGAAGTGTCTCCTGCCTCATCTTCTGCAACGGGTCTAAAGTGCCTAAAGGGTAACTTTTAATAAAGTTTTTAACCAAATTCATTTTTTTAAATAGATTATTTTTTTTAAACTAAAAGTTGCCTAAAGTATTTTTTTACCCATACCCGTTCGGCTACAAATATAAAAAAGTTACAAAACAATTCTAAGTTTTCACCAATTGCACGTCACTTATACAGTATTCTGATACCTACTTGACACTGCAGACTACGTGATGGTGTAACGACACTGCAACGTGATGATGTAATGACGCTGTTCGTCTGTCTGCTCACTGCTTTGAGGTTAAAAAAAGAAAAATATGAGCATATTTTGCACAGAAATGACATTGAAAACATTAAAACCTCTACCACCGCATGTGGTACATGTGATGAAACGAGATTATTTACACCGGGTCCCAGTAACATCCAACAACAAAAAAATGTAAGAGAAGAACAGTAGTAACATCTAAGATATGATCTAAGAAAAACATCAGCTAAAAATACACTAAGCACCAATGTACCGTAATAGAAAAACATCAATACAAGCAGCAGCACGAGCATGAGTCCGTATGAGCAGATGGTCACAAATGAACAGCAACAGGAAAACAGATCAGCATGATGTGATATTTTGCAGTGATTATTCTTATCATGTATTATTCATGAGTCTAACAGCCTCAGGGTAGCAGCTGTTCCTCAAGTGGTTCAACATTTGATGCTCAACCTACTTCCTGAGGGGAACAGGGCAAAGATTGTGTATGCGCTGGATGAGTGTGGTCCTTCATGATGCAGGTGGCCCTCTTCTTGCATCTGGAGGTGTAGATGTCTGTGATGGTGGGGAGACTGACTCCAACAGACCTCTGTGCAGCCTTCACCACTCTCTGCAGAGCTTTTTTTCTGCAGCTGTGCAGCCTCCATGCCACACGTTGATGCTGGAGCACAGGATGCTCTCCACTGCACACCTGTAGAAGGAGGTGAGGACTGAGCTTCCCAGACCAGCTCTTCTCAAGGCTGGGGCAGAGCTCCGCGCTCCAGCGAGCGCGACGCCCCACTGTGTGTGCGGCGCTCGCACGCGGCTTGCACAAGTCTTTGAACGGTTGTGCGAACGCGCCAAGCTCCAATTTTACGACCGCGTACGCGATGCGCGGTGTCTGACCAATCAGCGACCTCAGTTCAGTCCCCCTCCGTGCGCAGCTGCTCACATTACAACAAGGAGAACGTGAGAAGAAAGCAGAGCTCTGCCCGGTGAACAGGCGCGCACAGAATGCGCCGTGTGTGGCATCTAGGGAGGACGCTGAGCTCTGCATCGGGCTTCAGCCGTCTGAGGAAGTAGAGTCTCTGATGACCTGATCAGGGCGATGGCGTTAGTCCTCACCTCCTTCTACAGGTGTGCAGTGGAGAGCATCCTGTGCTCCAGCATCAATGTGTGGTATGGAGGCTGCACAGCTGCAGAAAGAAAAGCTCTGCAGAGAGTGGTGAAGGCTGCACAGAAGATGTTGGAGTCAGTCTCCCCACCATCACAGACATCTACACCTCCAGATGCAGGAAAAGAGTCACCTGCATCGTGAAGGACCCCACTCACCCAGCACACACTTTTTGCCCCACTCCCCTCAGGACAGAGGTTAAGGAGCATCAAATGTAGAACCACTAGACAGAGGAACAGCTTCTACCCTTAGGCTGTTAGACTCATGAATAATTAAATAATAAGAATAATCACTGCAAAATATCACATCATGCTGATGCCGATCTGTTTTCTTGTTGCTGTGTGTTCATTTGTGACCATCTGTTCATACAAACTCATGTTCCTGCTGCGGTTTGTAATGATGTTTTTCTATTACATTAGTGATTAGTGTATTTGTAGTTGATGTTTTTTTTTTTAGTTATATCCTAGATGTCATTACTGTTTTTCTCTTACATTTTGTTGTTGGATGTAACTGGGACCATGTGTACATAATCTAGTTTCATCACATGTACCACATGCGGTGCAAATGACAAAGATTATCTGACTCACCAAAAACCAAATGACCTCTTGGAGTAGCTGAAAACCTGTACATGTAAAAATATGAAAAAGTTAAAAAACAATTCTCAAGTTTATACAATACACTTATACAGTATTCTGATACCTACATAACACTGCAGTCAACGTGATGACGTAACGAGGCTGCAACGTGATGACGTAACGACGCAGTTCGTCCGTCTGCTCATTGCTCAGAGGTAAAAAAAAAGAGCAGATTTTTTAGCACAAAAATGACGTTGGAAACATTAAAACCCCTCTACCCTATTAACGCATGTTAAATTACAGCGTTAGTCACGCTGTTATTGTGACGTGACACGTTCACGGTAGTGACGCTAACGCTACGTGCGTTTAATTTTGTCTTCGTCGCGTTAAGACTAAATAACCACTAAAAACATCCACAAGTGATGCATATATAGTATCGCTGATTTATATAAATGTCTATAAAAGTTTTCAACAGCGTTGAAAGGTTGTCACGCTTCTGAAGTGAAGTTACGTTACATGCTAACGCTAGCCGCAGCTAGTTTGAGCTGCGTCTTTCTTCGCGCACTCAAAACTCATGCACAGATACTTCCTAATTTATGTAAATGTTGATAAAGTTTTCTACAGTCTTCACAGTTTGTGACGCTGCGGTTAAAGTCACGTTAGACGTAAACGCTACTGGATTAGGTTAACATTTCCTTGAGATGATGTCATCAAAAGCAACATTTTTTTTTTAATTCTTACCTGAATGAAGTCAATACACTCTGACACTCTGTCCACCTACTGCTGCAAAATCTTACTTAAATCGCTCTCCAAAAATAACCTCCGCTCACCTAACACATGCAATCAACACAAGACGCCATAACTCTGCACGTGTAAGCTCATGGGGCTTTAACTTTTAAAGGTTCGGTCACCTGAGGCCCCGCCCTGAGCCCACGCCCACTACAGGGTCTCCACATCACGAGAGGAGGGGCGTTGGATTTTTGGCGCGGTGTGTGTCAGCGAGCCACACACACGGTTTCAATAAGTGCATCCGACACACAAAATGATACACACCACACACATATTCCTGGGGAGGTGCTTCGCCCGACAATTTTATAAATGTAAATAACTTTTTATTAAAACAATTTTAAGTGTTAAAGCACAGTCCAACTCATCCAGGCAGCCATTTAGACACAAGTTACTCTGATATTGATGAGAAAAAACAATGTTTACATATTAATATATTTGGATACAATCTGTGTTTTATCCGGACATTGGCAAAGGCTGGCTAATACCAAATGTCCCAATAATGTCGGTACGTAGTCTGGCGCATAGTCGGGCTAAACCACATAGACCAACACACACACACACACACACACACACACACAGCTTTAAAGTTGGCAACATTAAAAATAGAATAAATTACTACATAACAAACTGAAGAAAAAAATTATAAATTGGGCAAAAATACCTTAATTTTTTACATGTAAAGTGGCCAATAACAAACGGGGGGAAAAAAACAAGTACAGGATGCACTTGAACTTTTCAGACAGAGGAATAATATACCCTGAATTATGTCTGTCTGGTGTCTGTACATGGTCTGGAGTTTAAATGTGCAGGAAAGCAGGAGGACTCGGTAGTTAAAATAATAATAATAATAATGATTTATTCTACAAAACAAAACAAAATGCTGACAGGACAGCAACACTTACTTACAGAGGTGTTATGTACCCCAGGGTTTTTAAAATATGTTTAAAACAACAGTCTAAGCTGACTGCACCCTCCTCTATTTTTTTCAGTCTTCTAATCAAGCTTAATTAGGCAGCACAGGTGTTCACCTGCGGGTCCTGCCTTTATATTTCTGCGGCAATGCTTTGAGCAGTGTGGAGACTTGCTGGGAGCAAGTATGGAGGCTTGACACAAGATTTGGTTTGTGAACCAAATCCCTGCGTCTTCTAAATTGGAGCAGTTGCACTTGCCTGGAGAAGACCCGTACCCTCCTCCTGAGGGACAGGCATGGTCTCTTACTAACAAGGAGAGCCTCTAAGGATTTCAGTAAAGCCGTGGTAAGAGAGCTTTTCCATCCCCCTGCCTTTAGAAAAGTATTCTGTCAGATTAGGTCAACAGCACTTAGGATAAAAAAATGGGAAAACTAAATTGGCTACTGAAAGTTGATGCTCAGAGATGTTTCGAGACATAGAGGGTCATGAGAAAGAACTTTATTGGCTTGAGGTGTGAAGGTCAGAGTGTGGTTTATAATTCTATGTAACCGAAACTTATAATCATTGTGTAATTGTGCTTGTTTCTGTTCCCCTGCTAAAAGTATTAATTAAAGAGCAAAACAAAACGTAAAATTCTGGATTCTCATTTCACCCTTTGTTCAAAGTAACTATGGAAAAGCTTGGTTCAATAATAACAACTAAATAGGAGGAGGTTTTTATAAAGGTTTCCTAGCTCAGAGTATTAAACAACACCCCTTAGTCCTTTTTGGTAAGGTAGATCGTTGCCTGGGGAGACACGACGGCCCTGTACAGGGTTGTTGTCTGCCTGGGTGGCGTTTTGTTCTTTTTGGCCAAACTCACTAGTCCTCCATTCGTTTGAACTTTTTCTTCTTTAATTTTCTTTTTCTGTTGGCGCTGAACCAAGAGAAGACGCTCTGGGCCAGGTGAGAGAAGCCAGGGAGGACCTCGCCGGCTTGGAAGTGCTTACTTTTAGTTAAATACAATTTTTGTTAAAACTTCTTCTGTGTCCAGTGTCCATTGAATATGTTTTGGCTGTTTTCAGTCATAACTAGAGGAGACAACAGGTGGAGCAGATACAGAACATGACACAGTGAATAAAAAGGAAGTAACCAGACCAAGATGTTGTATAGATAGCAATGATACTAGTGAGGAGCACCTGGGGTGGTTGTGATTAGGATCAGCTGTGCATGATGATGAGTAAAACACAGAGGTGTAGGAAAACAGAGAAACAGACAGACTCATGTCATAACCCACCCCCTCCTCAAGGGTGGCACCTGACATCCCCAAAGCAAGACCCCTCAGAACTTGGGTGGGAGGAGGAGGAAACAGGATGAGGGGCACCAGACAAGAAAAAACAGGGGTGAAGGAAGAACAAAGAAAGACCGGCAGGTAGGAACCTGGGGAGAACAAAAAATAGGAGGGACACCCAAGTACAATAGTTCAGGCAGATGGCTGGGAGACCATCCAGAGTGGGGTAGGAGCCCAGGCAGCAGGCCAGGAGACCGTCCATTGTTCCCCAAAGAAGATGTCTACCTGGATCCTCCCCAACTCAGGCCAAAGAAAGGCGATATGGCCGGAGACCCTGCAGCGAGTGATGAGACTGGCAACCCTGCAACGGTGATGAGACTGGCAACCCTACAGCGGGCGATAAGGCCGGAGACCTTCCAACAGATGATGAGACCGGCGACCCTGAAACGAGCAATGAGACCAGTGACCCTGAAGCAGGTGATGAGACCAGTGACCCTGAAGCAGGTGATGAGACCAGCGAACCTGAAGCAAGTGATGAGACTGGTAAACCTGAAGCAAGCGATGAGTCTGACGACCCTGAAGCAAGTGATGAGACTGGAGAACCTGAAGCAAGTGATGAGACTGGTGAACCTGAAGCCAGTGATGAGACTGGAGAACCTGAAGCCAGTGATGAGACCGGTAAACCTGAAGCAAGCGATGAGACTGGCAACCCTGAAGCAAGTTATGAGACTGGCGAACCTGAAGCAAGTGATGATACTGGAGAACCTGAAGCAAGTGATGAGACCGGTGACCCTGAAGCAGGTGATGAGACCGGTGACCCTGAAACGAGCAATGAGACCAGTGATGCTGAAGCAGGCAATGAGACTGGTGATGCTGAAGCAGATGATGAGACCGGCGACCCTGCAGCAGATGATGAGACCGGTTACACTGAAGCAGGCAATGAGACCAGCGACCCTGAAGCAGGTGATGAGACCGGCGAACCTGAAACAGGCAATGTGACCAGCGACCCTGAAGCAGGTGATGAGACCAACGAACCTGAATCAAGTGATGAGACCGTTAACCCTGAATCAAGCGATGAGACCAGTGACCCTGAAGCAAGCAATGAGACTAGCAAACCTGATGCAAGCAATAAGACCGGTGACCCTGAAACGAGCAATGAGACCAGTGACGCTGAAGCAGGCAATGAGACCAGTGATGCTGAAGCAGATGATGAGACCGGCGTCCCTGAAATGAGCAATGAGACCAGTGATGCTGAAGCAGATGAGACCAGCGACTCTGCAGCAGATGATGAGACCAGTGACTCTGAAGCAGGCAATGAGACCGGTGATGCTGAAGCAGATGATGAGACTGGCGACCCTGCAGCAGATGATGAGACTGGTGACTCTGAAGCAAGCAATGAGACTGAAGACCTTGAAGCAGGCATAGAGGCTCATGGAGCAGAAGCTGGAATAGAGGCCTATGAGGCAGGGTCTGTATCTGGCATGGGAACCAATGAGTCTTGAACTGGTGCAAAAACCAGTGAGTCCTTAACTGGTGTGGGAACTAGTGAGTCCTTAACTGGTGTGGGAACCAGTGAGTCCTTAACTGGTGTGGAAACCAGTTTAAGGTCTACATCTCCAACATCCACGGAGAGGCTTGGAGGAAACATACAATGGTCTCCAATGCTTGTTGAGACATAGGAGTGTGGGTTTTCCTCCCCCACGCACATGGAGACAAAAAAAGCGAGGGTCGTCTTCTCCACAGCCTACAGACACATGCGGGGACAATCCTCCCCCATGCCCACGGACACTCGAGAAGGAAAGTTTGGCTGCTCCATTGGTAGAGGGTTGGCTCTGTTGCATCATCTGTTAAAAAGGCGTGGCTGCTTCAGGGACGGCAGGAGGCATGGCCACTTCAGGAGCTTCCAGAGGCATTGCTTCTTCGGGACCTGCAGCTGTCATGGAGACCAAAGAGTCTGCAGCTGATGGTGAGACCAGAGAGCCTGAAGCTGTCACTGAGACCTCAGGAGGAGACATGAGGATCTTAGTCGCCACAGTTTGTTGGACTCTATTCCTCTGTTTCATGAGAGCCTGATAGCCCTCAGGTGAGTGGGGTCTCAGGTGCCCCTCCCTCTACAAAATTCTCCACTGCTCCTTCTCGTGTGCCTGAAGAGACTCAAGTGGAAGGAGGAGCAGGAGTTCAGTGAACCCGGACTGGTTCTGTCGCTGACTCTTCTTATGTCTGCAGTGAGAAAAGAGGTCTATGGAGGGATTACCTCCTGCAAACGAGTTGGTAGATGAACCAGGCTGGTCGGTGATAGGGCTGGCAAATGACAGTAGAAAAGTGTGCAGCCTCCTCTTCTCTTTCACCACCACGTTGAACAGGTCCCATATCCCTAAAACAGTTACAAGTCCCGGAAGCTGGGTAAACTTCTTAATAAGGGTCTGCGTGACCACATACATCGCCCAGGTGTTATTGGCAGTGGTCAACGTGTCGAGGTAATCGTCCATTACCTCCTTAACACATTGTTGGTCCTCCAGGGTGAGATCGGCAAAAATCAGACAACCTGCTGGGTTCGGTTTATGATCCAGGGATTCTGTCATGATCTGGAGTTCAGGTTTGAACCGACACGCTGGAAAGTGGGAGGATTCAGTAGTACAGTATAAAAAATAATAATGATTTATTTTACAAAACTAAACACAATGGTACATGCTCTATTCAACCTCTGCTCGACTGCCTGGCTGACATCAGGGACTGGATGGCTTTAAATTTCTTAAAGGTATTGTGACATGATGTTGGAAATTTGCATATTTGTCACAACATATATATCTTATATCATTCAGCTCTGTTTGTTTTTGCAAAATAAATTATAAATACATTAAAATTTCATTCCAAGTTATGGTAGTTTTTTCTCTGGGACACGCCACTAAAAATCAGCGCATTTCCGCAAATGTCATTGTGACGTGCCCGTGGGAAGCCGCTGCTCCAACGCGCATGTAAATATATGTAAATATCAATGGCGGAGCATGTCGAGGGCAGCATTTCTAGTGTTGATCTAAGCGATTTGTCTTCAGTTTTGGAAGTTCTGTTAGTTCTGGTGATGAACAAGAGCCAGCAGGTTTTAATTTAGGTATTCACCGTATTTATATGAACCTTACCGTTCAGGAAGTTAGTCTGAACCGAGACTGCAGAGGAGGACAGACAGCTGCAGAGGAGGGAGGATTTTAGGCAGGAAAAGTCATGGAACCCGATCTATCTCGTTTACAGAGCACTGATTGGTAATTTTTTAATTAATGTATCTAATAATTATTCAACATAAATTATAGTTTAAAAATATGAGTACCTTTGAAGTATCTGTACTTTTTTAACGTTTATTTTAACATGAAAAACATTCTTATTTCCACAGATGTAATGTGCATGTGTAAATACTGTACACTGATTGTTCACTATATCTTGAGACTGAGAGTATATTTATGAATTGTCACTTCAAAAATGAATTTTCACGGAAATTATGTCTGAATTACATCAGTGCATTTAATGATTACTGCTTACTTACTTACTTACAGCCTAGTTTTATCATAAAAATATTTTGAATTCAATGAAAACACAAAACAATTGTATTGTTTTATAAATATTTCTCCACTGTAAATAAAGCAATGATCTGATATAATCACAAAATTATATAAATATATGCTGGTGGAGATTCTCAGTCGTCCAGGACATCCTAAAATCAAAAAAAGCATTCAATACAGAAACAACTGGACTTTATTTGTTACAGAAAATGTCTCACCCTCTATCCAATTGAATTGAGAAAGCCCTATGGATAGAGAGCGAAACATTTTCTGTTACAAATAAAGTCCAGTTGTTTTTGTATTGAACGCCTTTTTATATCATATAAATATATCTTTATAATTTACATATAAAAATAAATATTATGTAATTTATTGGTTTTTAATGAAAAAAAGTTTAAACACATATATATTACATTATTTTTAAGATGTTAAACAAATGGTACATTGACAATTTACACATTTTACAAAATGTAATGACGCCAAAAAATTATCTGTGTGATATTTGGTTTTTTTCTAAATTTAAATTTATTAAATAAAATAAAAAAGTATCAGAAATGTATGAATCTGTACAAAATCAACTAAAACATCTTTATTTTACAGAGTTCTACAGAGTTCCACTTCGATCATGTGTTGTGACTAGGATCCACCACACTTTTCCAGCAGCAGGAGTGTACACTGGCTTCAAGTGCCCCATGTAGAATGATTTCTGGTATCTGGAACGTCACTCTGGAACTGCTGTGTAAATATCTGGATGCTAAGTGGATGTGGCACGTGAACTTCATCTCCAGGCTGGTCATCTGATTCACCTGCGCAGAGATCAATTACCTCCTTCCTAACAGCTTCCACATAGCCTGTCAAAGGCAAACAACAAACAAACAAACAAATAAACAAAAAAACATTAGTTTTCAAAATACCTAGTTGTTCTTTGTGCCCTTTCTTAAACAAACTTGTACTCTGACAGATCTTGAATTTTACCTTGTTTGTGTGGTTTGAGAATTCTAAGAAAACAGAAATAAAAATTATATATTTCAGAATCACGATTTAATTACTTTATTTTTTATTTTTTACTATTTAGCAAGTTTTAATTGCGATTTGAACAACAGTTGAACAACTGGGAGATAAAGTTAGAGAGGCCAGACTGAGATGGTTTGGACATGTCCAGAGGAGGGACAGTGGGTATATTGGTAGAAGGATGTTAGAAATGCAGCTGCCAGGAAAAAGACACAGAGGAAGGCCAAAGAGGAGATATATGGATGCAGTTAGAGAGGACATGAAGGTAGTTGGAGTGAGGACAGAGGATGCAGAGGACAGAGTGAGGTGGAGGAGGATGACTCGCTGTGGCGACCCCTGAAAAGGGAAAAGCCGAAAGAAGAAGAAGAAGTTTTGGTTTACCTATATCTTGCCATGAAACATGCAGCACAGCTCTCCCAGATCTCAGCCGCTCATCACCAGGTGCACGGTGCTCCCGCTCTCTGGCGGGCAGGAGGCGGCAAATGCAACAGGGGTTGTCGAGTTCGGCGTGCTGGGGGCCCAGGCATCCCTCGCAGATTTGGTGCAAGTCGAAGCTTCGGATGAGGGCGACCTGGCATGCTGGACATGTTCTGGCCATCTTCTTTTTTTTTTAGAGTAGGTCTTCAGTCGAAGGCTGGATGACAAAGGGAGGCGATTGGGAGATCCTTCATGAATTGATTAGATCCCATGATTTAATTTGCATTTATGAAATGAGTAAATAAGAAAATTAACAGTGCTTTTCATAAGGTTGAGTCTGACAACAAATAATTTTATGAGTTTGTTTCGTCAAAATAAAGTAACTTTTGTCAATATAAGCAGTAGAAATATTAATCTTGCTCTAATCATTTTATTTTATGCTCTATCAATGGAAAACTTTTTAATACACAATGCAGCTTTGAAAAAACATGCTGGAGGTTCATGTGGGTTTATTTATCATTCTTCCTAGCAGATTTATCATTTTAAGACAGTCAGTATAAACCCTCACGGAATTAATAAACTTACTGATGTTACGTTATCGCGCAGACATCATTTAAAAATACATAACAAGCTACGTGGGTGTACTGATGTCAGCTAGTTTGATAGCAGCGAACAAACTTATTCTTAGTACTTGAATGTATTAAAGCAATCGAAGGGTTATTATTCATCAAATACAGTTATTGGACACTCGATCAATGGAAAAGTGATTTAGACACGGTTTATTTCATAAACAGTTGCTAAGTGGGGTTAGCTTCGTGATGTGGGTCTTTGTTGTTGTGCTAACGCTAAGCTAACAGCAAGGCCCGGTCGCGTTTGAGATTTATAATTTTAAGACATTAAATCATCCAAAACTCTCATTAATAAACCCTCCATGAATTAAAAAAAAATTACAGATGTTACCTGATCGGCAGTAAAATGGTCGCTGCAGACATACGATTCTTTAGTAGGACACCATCGGTCCCTCGTTCTCTGTACTTGTCTGGTCCATTCTAGGCAAAGTTTCTCATCTTTTGGGAATGTGTGAATGCTCACTTGTTCACTGCTGATATTAGAACACCCAAATGCGCTACAACGTGATGGCATTTTTCAAGTTACACAAAAAAAGAGGCGATCTTTCAGAAAAAGAATCTGTATGGCAAGCAGTTAACACACCAAACAAACGGGCAAGGCTCTGCCTTCTGCCCAAATGCACGTCACGATGACGTTTTGCGGAAATGCACAGATTTTTAGGGGCGTGGCCCAGAGAAAAAAACTACCATAACTTGGAATGAAATTTTAATATATTTATAATTTATTTTGCAAAAACAAACAGAGCTGAATGTTATAAGATATATATGTTGTGACAAATATGCAAATTTCCAACATCATGTCACAATACCTTTAAGTTTCAATGAAAAGAAGTCTGAAGTCATGTTGTTCCCTCACAATGACACAATCATGAACCACTTCGACCTTTCTGCTCTAGCCCTGTCTGAAAAACAAAAAGTCACAAATCTGGGAGTGATCATGGCTCCTTCCATGAAACTCAACAGTCATGTAAATATGATAGTTAAATCCAGTTTTTTTCCAGCTGAGGCGACTGTCTAAGCTGAAGTCCATATTATCCAAAAATAACCTGGAGACAGTAATTCACACATTTATTACATCTAGGCTTGATTACTGCAATTCACTCCTGTTTTGTATCAGTCAGACCACCATTGCACGATTACAACTGGTCCAGAACGCAGCAGCCCGATTTTTAACCAGTACAGGCAAAAGAGAGCACTGGCCACCGGTTCATCTTCGAATCCAGTTCAAAATTCTCCTGTATGTCTACAAATCCCTGAACAGTCTTGCCCCCGTCTATCTCTCTGATTTGATACACCCGTATGTCCCACCACGTGCTCTGAGGTCAGCGGACCAGTTACTTTTAACAGTTCCAGGAACTCGTCTTAAACACAGAGGTGACAGGGCCTTCTCTGTAGCAGGACAAAGACTCTGGAACGAGTTACCTCTGCTCGTCAGACAGGCCCCCTCCCTCTCGGTTTTCAAATCCCGTTTAAAGACCCATTACTATTCCGTTGCTTTTGACACCAGCTGATTTTTGTTTTGGTCATTATACAGTATTTATTATCTACAATGTTTTTATGTCTATTTTTTGTACTGTACTTCATTGTGTGTGTTGCCTGTTGTTTGTTTGTACAGCACTTTGGTTGGCCTTGTCGCTGTTTTAAGTGCTCTATAAATAAAATGGTATGTATGGTTTCTAAAATGATATGCACTATCCCACACAATATAACAAAAGGTCTCACTCAAAGTGGGAGTTTTGAATTACTCTCAGATACTACCACATCAAGGTTTAGCTCAATTTCTCTAAAGTCAACTTTAGAGAAATTGTTTGATCAAAGCTTATGAATTTTTTTTTTTTTTTACTTTAGCTGGGAACATTCTTACTTTCTGCCCTCAGAGCAAGAAGCCCAAACAAAGCAAGCTGAAACCATCTCCAGAGACACTATCTTCTCTCTGCCCATGAACCATATGTTTGAGTTGACACAGGGTAAGAAGGCTGCTGCTGGCTTCAAGGACACCTGAACTCTGTGAACTCATCTGAACTGACAGGAGTATAGAAGCGAGCAGATGACGCAGCTCGTGGCTTTTTTCTGTGACAGGTTTTCATGCATGTACATCTGTGTATTTATGTAACCTCTCCAGAAATCTGACCTTGCAAGTATACATACCAGTTAAAAATCTTCTCCTGCTATTGAGTGTGGTTCTTTTGAGTAAACGTTGATGGGAGAGATTTTCTTCAACATCAACAAAGTTATAAACATTGCTGTGTTTTTTAAGTTGAGTTAGCTGTGGTGGATAAGCTTGCATTAGGTTGACTCCAAAAGTCATTATTTAAAAAATATATATTTCACAGTCTTATAGTGCACTTTGATGATGATTGTTACCATTGATTTCTGTCAGGTTGTAGGGATCTGTAGCCCAGCCATCCTCCAGCTTTGCTGGCTGGACGTCCACATGACCATAGACACACACTGTGTGTTTGTTGGTGTCGTTGCCAAACTCAGCTGTCACCACTTTAGGAAACTCCAAAGTCTGTCCGCCAGGAAGCTGAAAATGAGTAAAGTTAAAACTAATAAATGTTAGAGCCATCACTGACTGTCTATTAGCAAAATGTGTCCGTTTTTAATAAAATTGGTAGCATATAACTACCGTACATTGATTATGGTCACAGCTAAGCAACCTTAAAAATCACAAAAGTAGCTACACGTAGTCAGTTTCACCGTTGTTGGGCTACAATTTTATGTGATAGTTGCCAGGGGGGATTCTAGAATCTGACCTTTAGGGGTGCTTCCCCAGTGCTCTTGGCTTGAGCAACGAGGTAGCCGTTAGTGTCAGAAGCATTTGTAATGTGTGTGTGTTGAGGGAGGGGTGGGGGGTGGAGGGTCCTCCTGCAGACAATTTGAAAAAAGTAGATGCCATTTCTTGCATTCTGGTGTATTTTAACAGCTTGTTTAACATCTAGTTTTACCCAGAGCCATATATAGAGAGAGTTGCGACATGCATTGAACTCGCCGACAGGCGGTCACGTGGTTCATGTAGCTCTGATTCGTTCCAAACAGCTCGTCGCTGTCAGTCAGTTTGAGCAGCTACTGGCGCAACAGAACACAAAAAACAAGTTTTCTACTTTGTCCAGAGTTTTTCAGTAATTATTGAGCAGTAACAAACTGATTACTTCACTGACTGCGTTTTTTCAAAGCATTTTTAGTTAGTTCATTTAGGCTTAGTTGGATTACCCCCCAGACCACTAGAGGGCAATGGTGTAAAAGGAATAAGCTAGTACTGTATGAGCTAAATCATAACAGGTGACAAAATAAGTGTTAATTGTGCAAAAATAAATTACCAAACAATTTTATATAAAATATGTAAAATGTAAAACAAGCTTTAATAAAGTACTTTACTATTTACACGGTATATCATATCATCATAAAAACACAAACTGAGTGATGACATTTTCATCTGCACAAACAATTTCAACCAGAGCTCAAAATGTTTAACTGTCAAAGAAATGTGCAAGGAAATAAACTAATATCACTGTACAGGCACATTTTGAGAGAGGACACTTCACAAAGACACGGTCAGGCCGTGTGACACTGAAGGAGGTTCCAAACATTTGTGTTCATCGCCCAGAACCAAATGAGAAGTCCAGCAGAACTTCCACTGACCAGTGATCACACATATTGTTCTAAAGTTCCTGTTTTTACTTTTCTACATTCACCTTATAATCTTGCTGTTTTTGCCATCTTATTTTAATTTATTTTTTAAAAATCTGTATGCCTCTTTTATACCTGTCTATTGTTGTCACTGTTGTCATCATTCTTTGTTAAAATCAGCTCTCTCTTAAGTCCTCAAGGCTCAATGGGATTAACCTGTATAAATAAAGGTTGAATAAATAAAGTAAACTTTGGTACAAAAGGTGTTAAATTATACACATCATATTTTTATTGAACAATAATCTTCATGCTAACAGTGCCATTGTAATTTCAGAGATTGAGGAGAAATAGAAGTGAGGTGAGTGAGATGATAGCCTGGTTAAAACCAGACCCTTGTCCTTCACCGCTTCGTACTAGGGTCTGGACTTTCTCCATAGAGAACCGATTCTTGCTGGAGGCGTGGCCTCTGCTGAGGAACAAAACCATTGGATCTTAGAAAAATTTTGAACAGGGAAAAGCATTCTGCTCCCTCCCCTCAGAGCCATATATGGCTGCTCCCCCGTGGTCTGTTGAACTTGACATCTGCTCCGCCTCCTGCTGCATTTTCTCTCGCTGCAGCTGCCGCTGCATATTCTGTGTTTATATGTTAATAAAACGTTCTAAAAAAATAAAATAAAACCATAGAGCTCTGGTCCAGCACACCAGAAGACCAGAAAATCTGATGGGACTCGGGCAGCAACGTAAAACACTAGTTTAATTCTCTCATGAGTCGTGACAACCTGAGGCATTTCCTCATAGCGGAGGGAGAGGAGGAGGAGGGGGAGGGAGAAGGGAGCGATCACTTGACTTTTGGCCATGAACAAAAGAAAACTCCAGATAAGGGATTAAGAAGGGGAAATTAATACATTTGTGTCACATATAAAACAGTCCTGCATCGCTTTGCATCGCTTTGAATGAGAACATGCGAATGCTCGCTGGCTGCGCGCTGGGACAGGTGGGGGCGTGGGTTAGGGGCCAAAAACTCCGCCCCTTCTGTTCTCTGATTGGTCCGGTCAAAAATCAGCCGGAGAAATCGTTGTCTATGGGAGAAGTCCCAGACTGAGCAGTGAAGGGAAATGAGAATTGAGCGGAGCTGTGCAGGAAGGCGAGGGCCAGGCTAGTGAGATGAGGGAAAGATGAAAATGTAGCCTCAAGGGACACGCGAGACTGATGAACCAGGATCGACAGGACCATGAAGATGTATCAACAGGACCATGAAGATGTATCAACAGGCGATGCAATCAGGGAACAGAGATGAAAAACCTGAGGGAACAATTACAACACAAAAAAATTACAAAAGCAGGATAGAAGAACTTCAGACATGAAAATTAACACAGTCCTGTGAAGAAAAATGTTAATGGAAAATAAATACTGACATTTTTTTACTAAGGATCAAATGAAGAAGAATAACTTCCCAGTTCCATCTGATAGTTTAATCATTAAAAAAAAATTGTTACTGTTCTACAATTTATTGATGCCGTCTCATCTCAACTTGATAATAATAATAATAAATTTTATTTGTATAGCACCTTCCTACAATGCCTTGCACTGACCAAGGTGCTTAACAGGACAGAACATATAAAAACCGGTACAATAAATCAGTGAAGATAAAATAAAAACAGCAGCAATAAAAGGAGGCAATGGAAATAAAAATGCATACTAAAATACCAAAAGTAATAAAAGTTACACACTGAAAGCTTTTTTGAACAAGTGGGTCTTCAGTCTGGTTTTGAACAGAGTCAGATCAGAGGTGGCACGCAGCTCAAGGGGGAGACTGTTCCAGGCTTTTGGGCCGGCAACAGAAAAGGACCGGTCTCCCCATTGTTTGTACCTTGAGCGAGGCACCTCCAGCAGGTGTTGACTGGCAGATCGTAAAGCTCTGCTGGGCTGATGGACTTTTAAAGGGGACCACACATTCAAAATTCACTTTTTAATGTTTTTTTACTCAACTTTGGGTATTTACTTCATAAAAAAACAGTCCAAAGGCCAAAAAAATGCACCCAGTGGTTTATTTACTCTAAGTAGATTTATTTTACTGTGATAAAAACGGCTCGTTTTTGAAATAAACTGGAAGTCAATCGCGCTTGTGACGTCACAGGCGCGAGGACAACCCACCCCAACCTGAGTCCAGCCCCTCACCTAGCAACCCCTGGTTAGGCTCAACCCACTTCTGTATTAAACACATGACTGTTGTTTTTCATGATTTCATCTCATCTTTTGTTTATATGTTATTAATTTCATGTGTACAGCACTTTGTTGCAGCTGTGGTTTTTTAAATGGCTTTATAAATAAAGTATAATTGTTATTTTTATGTTTTAGTTCAATTTTTAGTGTATTTGCGATCGCTCCAAACGCGCAGCCGGCAAAAATTAAACGAGCAGACCCCCGACGTAGGGACCGGCGTCAACGAGCCCCTCTTCTGGCGCGATGGAGCGGAGCTTCAACTGTGCAGCCTCGCAGCAGCCTGGCAGAAGCCTCGCAACAGCGAGGACCTTCTCTTTACCGATTAATTTACGGGAGACACTTGGTGAACTTTGTGTGTCTTGACTGGAACAGCGATAACTCTCAAAGTCTCCGCGTGCAACGAGCGGAGCTGGCGAAAACCGGAAGAGGAACAAGCTAACATTAGCATCGGATTCGGGTGGTCTCATGCTAAAAGGAGCAGCAAACTGCGGCGCGCTCAGACGGGTTTCGGTAAGTTATCTTAAGCTAACACTAACAGTAAGTCAAATGAGTAATAAAAAACGAGCTAATTTTAAAACAACAACACATTACAGATACTGGCTGTGCAGAGGGCGTAAACAGATCGTTGAAGGGCGTGGACTTCAGAACTTCTATCAGAAACCGGTCGTTCAAAACGAAAGTTAAAACTGGCAGAATTAAAAAGGGTATAATTAATTATCTAAGAATTATTTTGTGTATTAAAATGAATTAATATTGTCAAGATAGCACACAGACATAACATAAAATTTTTAAATACTTACATGTGGTCCCCTTTAAAAGATCTGAGATGTACAGAGGTGCGAGTCCATTCAGAGCTTTGAAAACAACTTGACCCATAACTAATAACATAAAACTATAATGTAAATTAACAGTTCTGCAGTAAATACCAACTTTGTGAAGGTTATGGTGTTAAAGTAATTTTATTCAAACATCTTGATTAAGATATTGTTTAAGACAGAAAATTAGATATTGTACCTTTGTGATACTTTGCAACATTCAAGTCATTCTCCTGTAGTTCACCTGGAAAACATAAAAAAATACTCATCTCCACGATCACGTTTCTTTAAAGATAATGTCACAATTTATGCTGCAGTCTTTGACAAAGGATCTATAACTTTAAATTAACCACGTCAATCTCTCAGGAAAAAAAAGGCTATATTTTGAGAGTTCAGTGGAATTACCATTAAAAAAAACCTCAAAATTTAAGTTGTACTGAATATTTTAAAACGCTGAATTAGACAGAAATAGATCAGTTTACACCAGTCATGATTGCAGAGCTAGCTGCTGTTAAAACACTACTAGCTAACTAACATGTTTAATGAAGAAAAACTGGCAACATGAAGTATTAATGTTGATAAAATGGTACAGAACAGTCAGCTAACGCTTCACAAGGGCAAAAGAAAATTGTATTTTTATCAACTTACCGGAGAAAACACGTCTGAAACATCAACAATGAACGACGATTGATGCTAGCAGCGCTGCTGTTTGAAACACTTCCGGAACAAATCGCCCCCTCCATGCCCCACGTGACTTCCGCATTCCATTCTTACAATGGGAGTCTATGGGAGTGTCGGAACTCTCTCTATATATGGCTCTGGTTTTACCTATGGACTGTATCTATATAGCACCTTGCTATCTTATCAATATACTGTACTCAAAGTTCTTTACACAACAATCTGTGCCTCATCTACCTATTCATACAGCACTCTACTAGATCTCTACAAAGCTAATAGAACAAATCCTTCTAAAGATACTGATCAGTGCTTTATCACATTCATACACTGATGGGACACACATTGGAGCAGTGTTGGGGTAGTTACCCAAAATAAGTAATTAGTTACACATTACAAGTTACTTTTAAAAAAAGTAACATATTACACTACTTAGTTACTCAGTTCTGAAAGTAACTTAGTTACATTACTTTCGGATGATTGGAGGCAATGAGGGGTTCAGTGTCTTTGCCCAGGGACACTTCGGCATGTGACTGCTGGTGGATTCGAACCCCCAACTCTTGCATTGGAGGACAACTGCTCTAACCACCCAGCCACAGCCTCCCCACAACCTACGTAAGTAAACACTTGATTCAGTAGCTATTTTAAGCCCTGTTTACATGGACACGGTGGGGGGAAACTGAGGTTTTGGGTATGTTAATTAGATGAAAAGTTTTGCATTGACACGGGAAAATTCTGTGGGTATGACTCCCCCCCGCCCTCAGGAATTCACTGTAGTTACCATGCCGGGCCATTAGAGGACGCTGTGAATTTTTTAACCTTCACTAATGCGCATGCGTGCTGCCTTGGTCTGTTTTCCTCTGTAGCTAAAAGTTCAGCTAACAACAAGTTGTTGTCAACAAGTTAACAACAAGTTAAAGCTGGAATTTGGATGAGTGGACAGATTTGACACCAAGTGGGACCCGCTTCATCTAACAAGCTGCACAACAGTTGCTGGGTGGACCGGAACCGAGTGACGATGTCGGACTTTAGTCCGTGATAATCAGCTGATTAACAGCAGGTAAACAATGTTGTTAATAATGTTTGCTTGTGTTTACTTCAATCACACAACAACCAACTGAGTTTTTATTTTTATTTTTTTCCTGCGAGGTCGAGGAGCTGTCCTTTTATAAAGCAGACCGGTTCTGATGGGACCAGTAATCCACCAGGATGAAAACAGAGCAGAGTCCAGTACATAACAGTTCGGTTAACGTGTTTTTAAAAGTGTTCAATTTAATTCTCAGTGTTTGTGTGACATACAGTTTGTGGTGTTGAATAAAAAAAAATAAAAAAATAAACCTGGTGTCTTAATTTTCAACTTTAAACACGCAGCATTACGCATCATTTAAATGACGTAACGAGTCCAGATATATTAATTTAGCTCAGATAACTTTATATATCTCCCACGCTAACATAAATACTGTTTATTATTGTTAAATTGTTAATTATTTAGCAGATAGTATGTTATAGTGCAGCGCAACGTGTGTAACACCGGCTGTCCACGCGTGCGTGCGCGCGGGCTTGTGGCTCAAACAAAAGCTCAGCGGGAGATGTTTATGTTATCAACAGGGGGTCAGAGAAAAAGCTCCACTGTGAAGGGTGGGTTCAGAAACCTTTGGATTCAAAGAGGGGTGTCAGTGGTGTCGTGTAAATAATAAGTAGAACCGCAGAGAGAAAGGAGCGGTTTCACTCAAAATACGTGCCGTGTAAACGGCCCCTTAGGGCCAGTTTACACGGCGCGTATTTTGAGTGTAACCGCTACTTTCTCTTTGCGACTTTGCTTATCGCCTACACGACGCTGCTGGCCCCCCTCGATGACTCCGATACTTTTCTGACCCTGCTCTCAAGGTGGAAGTTTTTCGCAGACCCCCCGTTGATAATGTAAACATCTCCCGTGGAGCTTTTATTTGAACACATGCACGCAGCACGCACGCGCAGACAGCCGGCATTTTAACAATGGCGGTGGACTGGACAGTGGACACACGCACCACTTTCTGAACTATAGCTGATGGAATATATTTTGATTCTCATATTTAATTATTCTACACCTTACCTGCATCTGTGTTGGAAGAGAGCCAGCTGCCTGGATCCAGTTGTCTGTTAACGAGGCAGTCGGACATTTCACGTGTCACGCTGCACTATAACATACTAAATGTGCTATATATTAACAGTTTAACAATAATAAACAGTATTTATGTTAGCGTGGGAGATATTTAAATTTATCTGAGCTAAATGAAGCTATCTGGACTCGTTACGTCATGCCTAACATGCTGCTGAAAATGAAGACACCAGGTTGATTTTTTATTTATTTGTTTATTCAACACCACAAACTCATGTCACAAACACTGAGAATTAAATTGAACACTTTTAAAAACACGTTAACCGAACTTTAATGAACTGGACTCTGTTGTTTTCATCCCACTGGACCCACATCCGAACCGCCGGTCCGCTTCGTGGAACAGCTTCGACCTCGCAGGAAAAAAATAAAAATAAAACCTCAGTTGGTTGTTCTGTGATCGAACTAAACACAAGGAAAGATTATTAAGAACATGGTTTACCTTGTAGCGCTGCTGTAAATCAGCTGATTCTCACGGAGTAAAGTCAGACATGTTGACTCGGTTCCGGTCCAGTCAGCAACTGGTGCGCAGATGAAGCGGCCCCACTTGGTGTCAAATCTGTTGACTCTTATCCAAATTCCAGCTTTACCTTGTTGTTAACTTGTTGACAACAACTTGTAGTAGCTGAACTTTTAGCCAGAGAGGAAAACAGGCTGCCTCGTGTGCTCTGTTTACCCCAGGCTGCACACATGCGCAGTGGTGAAGGTTCCAAAAATCACAGCGCCATCTAATGGCCCAGCATGGTAACTACAGTAAATTCATGAGTACGGGGGGTGGAGGGGGGAGAGAGTCGTATCCACAGAATT
>JBBPBX010014375.1:22471-51000 GCA_038048925.1 Garcialebias charrua
CACACACACACACACACACACAACTTTCATAGGTAAGGGGTGTTTCACTTTGGGACATATTGAGATCGCTGATTGGTCAGTTGTGGACAAGCCTACTGGATTGATTGACAGGCTGCTTCAAGGATCTGACTCGAGCAAAAAAATCCTAGATTTTGCTGGCCTGTTCTAGTGTCATCATTTATTCCGTATTTATTTGAAATTTTATCAATATTTTGATGAAAATTGTATTAATGCTTTCTTAAAATTTCAGGGGTGCTGAGGTAAAATTTCAGGGTGCTTGAGCACCCCCAAAAAGAGGCTGAAATCACCACTGCTGAGACACGCACTGTCATCGCGAGCATACCTCATGAGATCTCACCTCATTTCACTTACAAGATTTGACATGGCTGTAACTCTGTCATGAGATTATCTCAGTTTAAAACTCTGACATCAAAAGCTGCGGTCGATGTGTTTTCCTTCAAACCAAGCTAGGTCTTTCATTTTTATGTCTGTTTTTTAAATTGGGGGTACCTGCTCTTCTGTGTCTCAGCACAGACCTGGTGTTTAATGAGCTTGGAAAACAGCTTTGATGTGTTTCTGTCAGTAATGGGGAACATTTTGTCCTGACTCCTCTGCAATTTTATTTTATATTTTTATGTTAGCCACTGTCAAGCCAGCCACTAGGGAGCACAAGCCAGTGTATCTCTTGTGCCGGTCCCAAGCCCGGGTAAATGGTGAGGGTTGTGTCAGGAATGGCATCCGACGTAAAACACTTGCCAAAACCATAATGCGAGTTCATCAGAGAGATGGCAGTGAGGTTTTTGACTCAAATATTTAATGGAATATTTGAGGGTGAGAAAATGCCTGAAGAATGGAGAAGAAGTGTGCTGGTTCCCATTTTTAAGAACAAGGGTGATGTACAGAGTTGTAGCAACTACAGGGGAATTAAGTTGATGAGCCACACAATGAAGATCTGGGAGAGAGTTGTGGAAGCAAGACTTAGACAAGATGTGACTATCTGTGAGCAGCAGTATGGTTTCATGCCAAGAAAGAGCACCACAGATGCCATCTTTGCTTTGAGGATGTTGATAGAGAAGTACAGAGAGGGTCAGAAAGAACTCCATTGTGTGTTTGTGGATTTAGAAAAAGCTTATGACAGGGTACCAAGAGAAGAGGTGTGGTATTGCATGAGGAAATCTGGAGTGGCAGAAAAGTATGTTAGACTGGTACAGGACATGTATGAGGACAGCAGGACAGTGGTGAGATGTGCTGTGGGAGTGACAGATAGCTTCAAAGTGGCGGTGGGATTGCATCAAGGATCGGCTCTGAGCCCCTTCCTGTTTGCTCTGGTGATGGACCGACTAACAGATGATCTGTGGTGAGAACAGGGAACAAGTGGAAGAGAACTTGGAGAGGTGGAGGTATGCTCTTGAAAGAAGAGGAATGAAAGTCAGCCGTAGTAAGACAGAGTACATGTGTGTGAATGAGAGGGAGGCCAGTGGAACAGTGAGGCTACAAGGAGCAGAGGTCACAAAGGTGCAGGACTTCAAGTACTTGGGGTCCACTGTCCAGGGAAATGGGGAATGTGGTAAAGAGGTGAAAAAGAGAGTCCAGGCAGGATGGAGTGGATGGAGAAAAGTTTCAGGAGTGATTTGTGACAAAAAGGTGTCAGCAAAGGTCAAAGGAAAAGTTTACAAGACAGTGGTGAGACCAGCTATGTTGTATGGTCTGGAGACAGTGGCATTGACAAAGAGACAGGAGAAAGAACTGGAAGTGGCAGAAATGAAGATGTTGAGGTTCTCCTTAGGAGTGACAAGGATGGATAAGATCAGGAATGAGATCATCAGAGGTACAGCACATGTTAAACAACTGGGAGATAAAGTTAGGGAGGCCAGACTGAGATGGTTTGGACATGTCCAGAGGAGGGACAGTGGGTATATTGGTAGAAGGATGTTAGAAATGCAGCTGCCAGGAAAAAGACAAAGAGGGAGACCAAAGAGGAGATATATGGATGCAGTTAGAGAGGACATGGAGGTAGTTGGAGTGAGGACAGAGGATGCAGAGGACAGAGTGAGGTGGAGGAGGATGACTCGCTGTGGCGACCCCTGAAAAGGGAAAAGCCGAAAGAAGAAGAAGAAAGAAGAAGATGTTAGCCACTGTCACTGCTCTTTGATGGGTCAGATTTCTTCTGAAATGTTTACCAGTCCATTAAGGGCATGATTACAAACTCCAGTATCTAAAAAGACAATAATCAATATCAGTGATCAGAGGTTCAGTTTTGCATAAATAGATGATTTTTATCACTAACCTCTTGCTCTCCGACATGGACTAGTTGCACAGTCCCTCCCATGAGCTGCAGCTTCTGAGCCACCACGTCCATCATACGATGGAGGTCTGGTCTCCTCAGAATGTCGCTGGAGTCACTTTCAATTGCAACCCAGTCCCCGAGAGCCTGGAACACATGTATGAACACAACATTCAAAGTATAATCATGAAAGCCCAAAGGAAAGAAAATGGTACAAAGGTTTTTTTAAACAAATAAAAATCAGTAAAATGTGGTGTGCTCACCCCTAAGTGAATACTTTGTAAAACCATCTTTTGCTGCAGTTCCATCTATAAGAGTATGTCTCTACTTGCTTTACACATTTAGAGACAGAAACTTTTGCCCATTCTTCTTTGTACACCAGCTGCAGCTCAGCAGTCACATGACTGGAGAATTTGTAAACAGATGTTTTCAGGTATTGCCATGGATTCTCAGTTGGATTTAAGTCAGACCTTTGACTGGACCACTGTAACCCTCTGACTGGATGTTTGGGGTCGTGGTTGTGCTGGAAGGAGAACCTCTGCACCAGCCTCAAGTCCTCTAACAGGTTTTCTTCCAGGATTGTTCTGGATTTAGTTCCATGCATCTTTCAGTCAACTCTGACCTGCTTCTCTGTCCCACAGTAGGATGTCGCCACCATCATGTTTTACAGTGAAGGTAGTGTGTTCTGAATGATGTGCAGCGTTAGTTTACAGCCACATATAGTGTTTTGTATTTAGGCCAAAGAGTCCAGTTTTGGTCTGAGCAGAGCAGCTTCTTCCACATGTTCACTACAACTCTGCATGGCTAGTATCAAACAATGAAAAGGACTTCTTACAGTTTAGCATTGTTATCACTCTTTCACAAAGTGCATGTTTGTGGTGTGCACAACTAGTTATGCTGTGGACAGATTGTCCCTCCTGACGTGTACATCTCTCACACTCCTCCGGAGTTTCTACTGGCTTCTTGCTTGTCATACTGGAGTCAGATGCCAGGTCTGGTGGACAGTCATGTCTTCTACAACTGCAATTGTGCCTTCCTCTTTCTATTTCAGATGATGGATTGAACACAGCTCCTCCACCTGTTCAAACTTGGGATCTTGTTTTGAAATCAAAAAGGCAAAGCTCTCGATTTACTCCATTTGTGTTCCAACCCTCACTTATGGCCAAGAGATATGAATCATGATCAATAAAACAACATCCTGGAAACTAGAGGTTCAAATGAGCTTCTTCCATAGGGTGGTCAGGTTCAGACCTTAAAATGAGGTGAGCAGCTCCATCATCTGGGGGAGGCTCAGAATAAAGTATCTGCTCCTCTGTATCAAAAGGAGCAAGTGGTTCTCAGATTATGATGCCTTCTGGGTGTCTACCTCTGGAGGTTTTCCAGGCATGTTCCACTAGGAGGAGACCCCTGGGCAGATCAAGAACTCACTGAAGGGTGAAGGGATTCTATATTTTCTCTAGCATGGGAATGTTGTGGGACCATCCAGGAAAAGATGGAGAGTATTGCTGCAGATAAGGATTTCCTCCTGGACCTCTGTTCCCTCTGAGATCTGACTATGAATAAGCAGAAAATGGATGGATGGATGGATGGATGGATGGATGGATGGATGGATGGAAAAAAGGACTTTAAACAACTTTTTCCCTGACACATCCTGTACATTTCTTGGTCTTCATAATGCTGTTTGATCACTAATTTTCTGCAACAAACCTGTGAAACTTTCAGAGAACAGCTGGATTTATACTGAGCATTAGTTACGCACAGCTGGACTCTGCTAATTAGATTACCTCTGAAAGGGAATGGATTTTTAGGGGTATAAGAGAAAAGGGTGTGAATAAATGGTAAATGGACTGTACTTGTATAACACCTTTGTATCTTATCAAGACACTCAAAGCTCTTTACACCACATTCTGTGCCTCATTCCCCCCATTCATACAGCACTCTACTAGATCTGTACTAAGCTAATTGAATAAATCATTCTAAAGAGACTAATCAGTTGTTTGAGATCCCATTCATACACTGATGGACACACATCGGTGGCAATGAAGGGTTCAGTATCTTGCCCAGTGACACTTTGACATGTGACTGTTGGTAGATTCGAACCCCCAATTCTTGAAATGGACGACAACTGCTCTAACCACTCAGCCACAGCCGCCCCCATACAAATGCACACCACACTTTTCTGATTTTTAATTGTAAAAATTATTTGAAATATTTTATCATTTTATCATTCTAGATTTATGTGCCACTTTCTGTTGGTCCATCACATAAAATCCCATTAAAATGCTTTAAAGTTAGTGATTTTACCGTGTCATTATGTGGAAAAGTTCAAAGGGTGTGAAGTCTTTATCATGGCACTATATTTCTAAACATAAAAATACATGTATTTGTGTTTAAAGTTTGATTTTAATTAGCACATCATATTCAAATGACTTGGATCTTCTACAAAGACCTCACGTTCTGATCGTACACTGTGTGTGAATGCACATTTGTCAATTTGCACTGAACAAGAATCAAAGATTAGAAAGCAACATTAGAATCCAAGGCAAGTTCTAGAAACAAATAATAACTTTGTTTATTCATTAATTTAATTGTGAAAATAATTACAGAAAATCTTGAACACATCTTTAACAAAGAGAGATAAGATAAGAGATAAGAGATTTATTTATTAACATTGCACCAGTTAATTAATACAACGTGATTATGTATACACAGTCGTCCAGAAGAGGGAGAGTATGCAAAGCTGCAGCATTTCCAAACACATGACATGTTCTTCTGCGCGGCCGCACTCATCCGTCTCCGGATGAAGGTCAAACAGATATGGAAAAAGGAAAAGCACAATAGGTATCATTTGTGATATTCAAAAAAAGAATCTATCAAAGATTGCCTTAAGACACTCTATGATAAAGTCCCAAAAACTCTATCAGCAATAAGCACAACCAGACAAGACATTGTTGCAGATTTGACGACATGCAAGGAGATCAAAAGAGTCTGTGAGCAGCACTCAGATAACACAGTTCAGCAGTTGTTAAGCTTGGCGCCTCCGAGCGCACTCCCAGAGACCTCTGGGGAGGGAGGGGGGGGTCAGCAATGTCTCTCAGCTTCACTCCAGGAGAATAGTTCCCAGCAGACAGCCTTCTTCTTTTCCAAGGTCGTGCAGAAACTAGATTAGATAGTTATTGTTTATCTTCAATCCAGGCCACAGTGTTCTTTTTGACTGCAGCCTTCCAAAGTCCAGGTGCTGTTCAGGTCCAAAATCGCCGAATCATATGAGGTTCCGAAGCTACGAACCCCCATCCGTGCCCTGATTAATGCCGGGCGGCTGTAAACGAGTTCCAAAGCGCACCGCAGGTCCGCGGTGGTCTACCGCCGCTCCCATTGTGCGGTTCAGTTCGTACAACAGCTGGGTTGAGGAGCTCACAGCCCGGATCAGAGATTCTTGCTGATCAGGAAGTTTGGCCAGCGCGCCGATAGCCGCCGCAGTCTTCCTGATCTTCCAGTAACAGACAGCTCCGCTCACGCCAAAAAACAGAGCAGCTGCCACCAATATCCCAATAATCCACAAATCTTCCACGTCTTCGACAGACAGGACGGTCAAACACATGGGTTGCCACTGTCCCCACGAGTCCATCATGTATCCGACAGCGTGCGTGTCAGAGGGGCAGACCGCTTCTCCTGGCCCGGTCCGCTTCGTGGAAAAAATCTTATCTATAGATGAAACAGCCCAATTTATTAAATCCATCGCAAATTGGTTCGAGTGAGCGCTGAAGAGTCACGGACGAGACAAAAAGCAAGCAAGGAGAGGAAAACTTAGGGAGGGTAGGAGCAAAAAGATATGCGACTTGCTCTGCCGAGAAGCGGAAGTAGAAGATGATGTCTAGGGACAAATAAATGTGTGAATTATCAAGTTTTTGAGACACTTGACGAACACAACAAACAATTTAATCACTCACTGACAAACAAACCTTAATTTTTTTTTTACCTCAACGTATTCTTCTTGGTGGCTGTCAACGTACTGAGCCAGTTCTTTGTACTGGAAAGCCCGAGCAGAAGAAAGAAGCAGCAGTATGGAGGCCAGAGCTGGAAACATCATCTGTAAGAAAAATAAAATAAAAGCCCAGCGTTCAGTTCAAAATGCATTTCACCCTGTTGGTGTGACAATTTCAAACCAAGCTCACTGGACAATGGACTTTGTTGAATTGGATTACAAAGTATTTCCAAAAGTTAAAATATAGATTAAAACTCAAATATTACTTTGTAGACGTTTACTTTAAATCCATTTTGTGGGGTTTAAGTTTTGCTAACAGACAGAGTAAAGACTTAATTTTAAGTAAAGGTTTTGTACACTTTCATAGAATGTTTTGTGATTAACTACAACTGTATCAAATTTTCTCCCGGAGGTGGGAGTTAAAGCTCCGTCTTACGGGAGACTCTGCCAGACGTTCCCAGCAGACTCTCACAATACGTTTGGGTCTGCCAGGTCTGACCGGCATCCTCCCCCACCATCGGAGCCAACTCACCACCAGGTAGTGGTCAGTTGACAGCTCCGCCCCTCTCTTCACCCGAGTGTCCAGGACATGCGGCCGCAGATCAGATGAGACGACAACAAAGTCGATCATTGAACTACCACCTAGGGTGTCCTGGGGCCTCATGTATCAACCATGCGTGCGCACAAAAACATTGCGCACGTCACTTTCCACGCAAAGTGGCGTATGTATCAAATCTGATATGAACGGGAATATCTGCGCATCCACGTACAAATCCACGGCTGCTCCCCTGCTTGCGTACGCACGTTTCTGTGGTTATTGTTCCTTTGGCGACACTTACAGGTTATTCAGAGAAACTGTGTCCATGATATGAAAATAATCATAAATCCCACCAAACACACATGATTAACAATTATTACATCCACATGGACGCAATTAGATGAGTGGATATAAAAGCATGCGCCAAATAGTGGCAACGATATTGACAACAATGAGATGTGATTTCTTTAAATAAGAAGTTAACCAAGCTGTACCAACACGCCTACGTTTAGGTCAGTGTGTAGCGCGGTTGCCTTTAGTTCCAAAGGTCATGAGTTCGAATCTCGCATGGTACAACGTTTCTCTCTTTTTTTTTTCGTTCCAGATTTAAATACACATGAAAACTATTTACAAAACAAGAAATCGTCTGCTTCCTTTCATTTCATGTATTGTTCTATTTCTTGTTGTTTTATTAAATAGTTTTCCTGTGTTCTTTAAATCTGGAATGAAAAAAAAAAACGTTGTACCAAGGGGGAGTCGATCTCACGACCTTTGGGACGAAGGGCGGGCGCGCTCACCACTAACCTATACAGGCATGTTAGAGCAGATGGGTCAACTTCTTGTTTAAAAGTGGATGGTATGTTTTGCGCTAGGCGTGCCGAATAAAACCTTTTTCCGTGCTTCTCTGCCTCACTCAGAAGTGATTCCTGTTCACAGTCCGTGAAGTTCCTCTTTTTTCCACGTTCCGACATGATTTGCAATGGAGCAGAGACGACATTCCTGTCGTGCATGGCATATTTGAATGACTTTGCATATTCATACGGAGGCGTGTCAAAGGCGGAGTCGGCCACTCTCTCATGTGCGCTCAGTTCCACGTTCATCGTGATGTACAAAAGGAATGTGCGTGGATTCAGGTGTACGCAGGGTTTGATAAATCTGGATTTTTTTGTGCGTAGACACTTTTCTGGATTTGTCCGTACGTCACTTTTCAGTAAGAAATCCACGCAAGTCTTTGTACATGAGGCCCCTGGTGCCAAGAGCACATATGGACACCCTTATGCCTGAACATGGTGTTCGTTATGGACAATCCATGACGAGCACAGAAGTCCAACAACAGAACACCACTCGGGTTCAGATCAGGGGGGCCGTTCCTCCCAACCACACCCCTCCAGGTCTCACTGTCATTGCCCACGTGAGCGTTGAAGTCCCCCAGCAGAACAAGGGAGTCCCCAGGAGGCGCACCCTCCAATACCCCCTCCAAGGACTCCAAAAAGGGTGGGTAATCTGCGCTGCCGTTCGGCGCATAGGCACAAACAACAGTCAGAGCCCGTCCCCCCACACGTAGGCGAAGGGAGGCTACCCTCTCGTTCACCGGGGTGAACCCCAACGTACAGGCACCAAGATGGGGGGCAACAAGTATGCCCACTCCTGCTCGGCGCCTCTCACCAGGGGCAACTCCAGAGTGGAAGAGTGTCCAACCCCTCTCAAGGAAACTGGTTCCAGAGCCAGAGCCATGCGTTGAGGTGAGTCCGACTATTTCTAGCCGGAACCTCTCAACCTCACACACTAGCTCAGGCTCCTTCCCCACCAGAGAGGTGACATTCCATGTCCCAATGGCCAGCTTCTGTAGCCGAGGATCAGACCGCCAGGGTCCCCGCCCTCGGCCACCACCCATTCCACAATGCACCCGACCCCTTTGGCCCCTCCCACAGGTGGTGAGCCTATGGGAAGGGGGACCCACGTCTCCTCTTCGGGCTGTGCCCGGCCGAGCTCCATGGGTGAAAGCCCGGCCACCAGGCGCTCGCCAACGTGCCCCTCCTCCGGGCCTGGCTCCAGAGTGGGGCCCCGGTGACCCGCGTCCGGGCGAGGGAACATTGTTTCCATTTATATTATTCATCATAAGGGGTCTTGTGGGAGGAGTTCGGAGAGGCCATGGAGAATGACTTCCGTACGGCTTCGAGGCGATTCTGGTCCACCATCCGACGTCTCAGGGGGGGAAAGCGGTACGCGACCAACACCATTTATGGTGGGGATGGCGTGCTGTTGACCTCAACTCGGGATGTTGTGAGTCGGTGGACGGAATACTTCGAAGACCTCCTCAATCCTACTGGCACGTCTTCCACTGAGGAAGCGGAGCCTGGGGACTTTGGATCGGGCTCTCCAATCTCTGGTGCTGAGGTCGCCGAGGTGGTTAAAAAGCTCCGCGGTGGCAAGGCTCCGGGGGTGGATGAGATTCGTCCTGAGTTCCTTAGGGCTCTGGATGTTGTGGGGTTGTGTTGGCTTACGCGACTCTGCAATATCGCGTGGACATCGGGGGCAGTTCCCTTGGATTGGCAGACTGGGGTGGTGGTTCCCCTATTCAAAAAGGGGGACCGTAGGGTGTGTTCCAACTATAGAGGGATCACACTCTTAAGCCTCCCTGGTAAGGTCTATTCAGGGGTTCTGGAGAGGAGGGTCCGTCGGATAGTCGAACCTCGGATTCAGGAGGAGCAGTGTGGTTTTCGTCCTGGTCGTGGAACACTAGACCAGCTCTACACCCTCAACAGGGTCCTGGAGGGTGCGTGGGAGTTTGCCCAACCAGTTTACATGTGCTTTGTAGACTTGGAAAAGGCATTCGACCGCGTCCCTCGGGGGGTTCTGTGGCGGGTACTCCGGGAGTATGGGGTACCAGGCCCATTGATATGGGCTGTTAGGTCCCTGTACGACCGGTGTCAGAGCTTGGTCCGCATTGCC
The DNA here is from genome assembly GCA_038048925.1 of Garcialebias charrua. Lineage (NCBI taxonomy): Eukaryota > Metazoa > Chordata > Actinopteri > Cyprinodontiformes > Rivulidae > Garcialebias > Garcialebias charrua. Next base: position 32,231 of record JBBPBX010014375.1, read on the forward strand.
GGCAGTAAGTCAGGCTCGTTTCCGGTGAGAGTTGGACTCCGCCAAGGTTGCCCTTTGTCACCGATTCTGTTCATAACTTTTATGGACAGAATTTCTAGGCGCAGCCAAGGTGTTGAGAGGATCCGTTTTGGTGGCCTTAGAATCGCTTCTCTGTTTTTTGCAGATGATGTGGTCCTATTGGCTTCATCAGCTCGTGATCTACAGCTTTCGCTGGAGCGGTTTGCAGCTGAATGTGATGCGGCCGGGATGAGGATCAGTTCCTCCAAATCCGAGGCCATGGTCTTGAGCCGGAAAAGGGTAGCATGCCCTCTCCGGGTCGGGGAGGAGGTCCTGCCCCAAGTGGAGGAGTTTAAGTATCTCGGGATCTTGTTCACGAATGAGGGAAAACTGGAGCGTGAGATCGATAGGCGGATAGGTGCAGCGTCCGCAGTGAAGCGGGCGCTGTACCGGTCTGTCGTGGTGAAGAGAGAGCTGAGTCAAAAGGCAAAGCTCTCAATTTACCGATCGATCTACGTTCCCACCCTCATCTATGGTCATGAGCTTTGGGTTATGACCGAAAGAACAAGATCTCGGATACAAGCGGCTGAAATGAGTTTTCTCCGCAGGGTGGCTGGACTCTCCCTTAGAGATAGGGTGAGAAGCTCAGTCATCCGGGAGGGACTCGGAGTAGAGCCGCTGCTTCTCCACATCGAGAGGAGCCAGTTGAGGTGGCTCGGGCATCTGGTTAGGATGCCTCCTGGACGCCTCCCTGGTGAGGTGTTCCGGGCATGTCCCACCGGGAGGAGACCCAGAGGAAGACCCAGGACACGCTGGAGGGACTATGTTTCTCGGCTGGCCTGGGAACGCCTTGGGATTCCCCCAGAGGAGCTGCTCCAAGTGGCTGGGGAGAGGGAAGTCTGGGCCTCCCTACTTAGGCTGCTACCCCCGCGACCCGACCCCGGATAAGCGGAAGAAAATGGATGGATGGATGGATGGATGTATCAAATTTTAACTCAATATCTGTCAAGCTGACTGAATTCCAGACAACCTTGTGTTCGCTAGCGTCAGCTAGGCTGTGGCGGCCATCTTGAATGATGATTTCCCAAGGTTTATCAGTTTTACATTTTTTACATTTACACTAATGTTCATAACCTGACAGTTTATTTACAGTCCATCCAGAGGTTCAGAAGATATTTTGCAAGCAGAGAACGGAAAACACCCCCCACCACCCCCACACACACTTTATTTTTCGGGAAGCTCTAGCTCTGTCACTGTCAGCACAATATTTTAAAATAAATCAGGACTTTTTTTTTTTTAGGTTATTTGGGTTATTTGTATTTATACCACTTGAAGGTATATGTTGTGTTTTTGGTCAAGTGTGTAAGTGTGTGTGTGTGTGTGGGGGGGGGGGGTATCTCAGAACCACTTGACAGATTGTAATAAAACATCTCCCAAAGTAATCACTGAATATAGATCTACATTTAAATAACAGATTAAACCACATTTAAGATGGCCACCACACCTAAACCTAAAAATGTCACTGATTTTGAGCTGAACAAAGTCCCTGAAAGTTAATCCTACCTGAAGTACCAGCAGACTACAAATGATCTGTTTTTTAAACTTTGTACAAATACTACAGTCAACTTTGTCTGTCTGTTAGCAAAATATCTCATGAGTTGCTACATGATCCTTAATGAAACATTCAGCAAGTGATTAATGGATGTATCTATAACTGAAAAATGTTCAGAGTCAATCTTAAAACTTAAAATGGCTGTCACAGCTAGTCAGGTTTAACCTAAATAAAATGACTGTAACTTAGTCAACCCAACACAGTTCGGCCAGATCCTCTGAACGGGTTCTTTTTGTTGAAATGTTTCATCTTTCATCCAAAAGACTTCATCAGTCCGAGGAGCCACAACAAACTCAGTCTTATAAACAGCACCTTCTCATAATGGGTCAACCAGTTTGATGGTGCTCAGATGGTTTCTGGAGTCCACCCTCTCCCCCGTCACCTCATTTGAGGCAGTCATGGTGAAAGTGGTTCAAAACATCCCGATTCATGCTCAATAATGAAGCACTTTCTCCATGACTCCCAAACGAGTCGACAGGGGAGAGGGATGACTCCAGAAACCATCTGAGCACCATCAAACTGGTTGATGTGAAGTTTATAAGACTGAGTTTGTTGTGGCTCCTCGGACTGATGAAGTCCTTTGGATGAAAGATGCAACGTTTCAACAAGAAACTGTCCAGAGGACCCACCTGACTTAACGTTGTTGGATTATTCTACTTGGCTTATTGAACATGAATCAGGAAGTTTACAGATGTTGGTTGGACGTGGTAGTGGCTGAGAGTCATTCACAACACATAATAGGAGTGTAACATCTTGAGAGGTTGTATGAGATTCCACAAATGTTATTTTCAGTCTTAAACTGCAATAAGTTCATCTAATGAACTCTTAAAAAGCTAAGTCTGGTCCTCTGGACATTCTGCTCACATGATCAAGGAAGAGCTGGTTTCGGCTGTCAGCAGCAAACTGGTTGATCCACTGTGAGAGGGTGCTATTTATAAGACTGAGCTGAATACAGCATCTCAGACTGAGGAAGTCTTTCGAACGAAAGACGAAACGTTCTACAATTTTTTTGCTTTGTTTTGTTTTTTGAATGTCCAGAGGACCAGCCTTAGCTTTTTTAGATTTTTCTACCTGGATTATTGAGCATGCATCAGGGTATTCATCTAATGAAATTATTTTAGTTTTAAAATAAAAAAGCAGTGGGAGAAATGCATGACGAATAAATGCTTGGAAATACTGTAATTTGTAAATATATATATATATATATATACACTTTGATAAGACGATATAATAAAACTGGTTTTTCTTACCTTGTTTCTGTTGGATGCGTGACAGACTCCTGAAGCAGACAGACTGTGGCCCTTTATGTACCACCTCTCCTGCTGCGCTCATACAGGGGCCCCGTGGTCACTCTGTCAAATATTTCCTAGCAAAAGGTCAAAGCTACAAAGTATTTTTTTTTTTGCTGACAGGCACAAAAATATGGTCCAATCTGTTGATCCTGTTAAAGGAATGTCAGGCACTAGAGGAGGAGGGAGGGAGAAAACAGCATGGAACATATTTAATGATTAAGTTTTGGAGTCCAGACTTTCACAGAACAAGGTTTCCAAACACAGAGGGGTTTCTCTTGTTCCAGATTAGGCACAAGACCTGCTATGCTTATGTTGGCATGTTGCTATTTACGGTTAGAACCCTAATAGTTTCTCAAAACATTTTTTATCCCATCAGCTTCTAATATTAATTGGATAAATTGTCCCGAGTTAACAAAGTGCTCTTTCCTACACATGCAGGCCAGAGATTTGACACACAGTGAAATGTGCAGGAGATAGAATAAAATAAAACTCAGCCCTGTCAAAATCTAGAGCAATGAATGAACCTAGATGCAGGCAGGACTCAGAGAACAAGTAGGTAAAACAAAAACACTTTAATAATACAAAACAAATTAGCTGTAGTGGCAGCCAAAACGTGCATACCCAGGAAACGCGTAGAAACTAGTGGTATAACGATACATATGGGTGTATTCAACCGTTCCGGTACGTCATGTTGGGTTCGGTCCATGTGCGTAACGTTTTGGTTATTTTTTCACATTAAATTTTATTAACAGGAGATTATGCGCCACGGACGGAACTAAAGTCCCTAAGCGTGTTTCAGCACAGCACTATTAATGGTTGCATAGTCTTGCAGCACGTAGCGTGTTAGCAGTCTAGCATCTCATTGCAATCTCCTGTTTGGGAACATTATAGCTTTCTTCTTAAAACTTAACAATGGGAAAAGACAAGTGAACAAATCCAAAGCTGTGTGTCAACGTTGTTTCACGGAGAGTGGAACTGCAGCAGGCAACACATCTAACTTGTTAACGCACTTGAAACAACATCATCCAAAGCAGCTTGGTGCAAAGACCGATAACAGCAGCAACATTTAAACAACCTCTATGAGGTAATTCAGATTGGTCCAAAGCAATAACACAAGCTATAGGAGTTCCCTTTCAGTCATGTCTCTCGGTTCAACATATGCTATGGGAATTGCGCCCCCGCGCGATTACCTGAAGGAATACATTCACGCCTTTACGGCAGGGGCGTCAGCGTCGCGCCGGAGGCCCCGCCCTCTGGGTACTTAAGCCGCTGACGCCCATTCATCAATCTCTTATTGCCCTTCACCTCGCTTAAACCTGAACTCTCTCTCTTTGCGGGACTTCTCTGCTGCTTCATCGCTCGATCAGAGGTGAGCTTGCTCCCTACACAGAGCGCACAGAGAATTATTCCTACTGCTGGGCTAGCGAAAGCTAGTCCAGCACATTTTTCCTTAACCCCAAAGTTTTTTCTTCCCCTCTTTCTGCAGACTGCTTCGCTCGACGGCGCTAACTGCGTCACACCGCTACCTCTGCTAATTCGTAGCAGGCTAGCCAGCGAAAGCGACGCGACGGAGGAGACGTCTCAAATAAAGAGAAAAAAGATCTTGGAAGGACTCGCTCGTCTTATCTCGGACATGCCTCCGGAGAAAGGAAAGCGAAAGACAAGACTTCCAAAAAAGACCAGCAGAGCGGCGAGCCCACCCTCGCGCGCCTGCCCCAGTGGATGCGGTTTTTCCCTCTCAGCGACGGACACCCACGAGCTCTGTCCCATCTGCTTGGGGATGTTGCACGCGAACATGGCTCTGGACGCACCCGAGTCTTGCCCACACTGCAGCCAGATGCTTGAGGCGGTAAGGAGGCACCGGGCAGACTTCGTCGCCAAGGCCATGGGGGCTGCTGCGGCGCCAGCAAACCCAGACACTACTGAGCCTCTGACTCCCACGTCGGAGCTCGAGAGCATGGCTTTGGACGACAGCACCCGAGTTGAATGGGGCGACAGCCCAGATGTGCTACCTCCCATGGTGGACTTAACAGTCGAATTTGACACTTGAGGCATGATGAACGAGGACGAGATCTCGATTTCAGCCTCAGGTGAGTTTTCTGTGGACGACGCCGACGTCGGATACGGGGAACAAGGAGAAGACCTCTCCCGCACCCCGGTGCCTGTGCTCCCGGAGACGGACTTTTCCATCCCTGCTCTGTTCAACTTGTGTCACAAAGCAGCGGACGCACTGCAGATCCCATGGCCGGAGCCTCTACCTCGTCAACAAGTCACAAGGTTGGCAGGAAATTATTTTTACTCAAAGCAGCAGGCCGCCACGAGGCAAAGGATGCCCGTCTTTCCGGACTTCCTCACAGAACTGACTCGCACCTGGTCTCAGCCAAGAGCTCCCATGCTACTGCAGCTCTCGCAGTTTCTCGACGTGGACGGGATGGATGAAGTGGGAATAGCCAATGTGCCTCAAATCAAGGACACGCTGGCGTCTCATCTGGCTCCCAAGTCATCTGGGCCGAAACCAACTCTCCCCAGCAAGGCCTGTCGAGCCTCGGCTTCTCTGCTTGAGAAATGCTACAGGGCTCAGGGTCTCGTGGCGCGCGCAATGAACGCGTCCGCAATGATGCAAGCCTACCTGGCTGAAAAACTACAGGAGCTCCAGGTAACGACAGACAAGCAAGCTACCGCAGAGTTGCTGGATGAATCCCGTAGGACAACAGACTTTGTGCTCCGCATGATGGGGACAGCAGCTGTTGCACAAACCAGAGGAATGGCTGAGGTTGTCATGTTTTTACGCCATCTGTGGATGACCTTAACTGACCTCCCGGAGGGACAGAAAGTTCCTTTTCTCCACCATTCAATAGAACCGACGGGACTTTTTGGAAAAGCGCTGGATCGAATTCAGACCAGGCTGGACCAGAGGCGCAAACAGGCTGAAGCTCTCCGAGTGGGCATCCCTAGGAGAACCTTCGCCTCCCCCACCACAAGGAGTCAGCTGGGAGCAGAGCACCGTAGCCTCGACACCATTCAGCCACACGTGCCCCACCGCAAAAGCCGTCGGCGTACGAGGTCGAGCACCACCGGCAGAGACCACCGCCGGGCCCACCTCGGACCGAACATGCATGGAGTAAGAACAGATTTGTTCAGGCGGACCGGTACAGAACCTCCTCGGCGAATCGGGACACCAAACACCTGATGAACCAGGACCGCTTCTTAACTTTACACAATCACCCACCCACGTGGTACGGGAAATGATCATTTCAAGTCCAGACTTTGTTTGTAGCACGGTACAAAAAGCTGGTGACTTTGTTTTAGACACAATTCATGTTCTTTCTGCTGTGAGTGACATAAGGTCAAATATGTTGTTACATATAAGCACGAATAAAGCTAAAAAAACAGCCCCTCTCTGTTTTGTTGAGTCACAAAACAACAACAACAACAACAAACACAATAACATCAGCAGAACGGGTCCCTCTGTCCTGCCAGCCGACATAAAGGGAGGGGGCAGTCCCCCCCCCTCCCTCATGGCTCACGGGGTGTTAGCCTAATCAATAAACCCCAGCAAGGTGCCTCGGTTCTGTCTGCAACAGACAGGCCCAGAGGCACCTGCAAACAGGCCCGACACTCCTCACAGAGACAGGTGAGGGGGGGTCACGTGCTCCGCCACCCGCCCCGTTGTAAACCACGGGGCGGACAATACACAAACCAAACAAACCCGTGACACGTCCACGCTCCAGGGGTACGCGCCGACAGAATCTGACGACCCACCTTCTTGGCCACCTATTCAATGGTTCCCAGTAAAGGACGGGGGGGCCATGGCAGAAGCCCGCAGGCTAACACCAGCTTCACACGTTCACAAAGGCAGTTGCGATGAAACTGCAGTGTGTGTAAACAAGCCAGGGCTGAATAAGACTACTCTTCCTTTTAATCAAAGAGGACTGAGCTCTCTGTCACCAACCAATATAAAGTCTGCTTGGTACAAAGGACCATCTCCACATTCTCATGCTGAAGCTGCCCCCTTATCCGTGGTGGGTGACACGCAATGCTCAAGCAGTGATCTTGCAGCACGTGACCACGCGCAATGTGCTGACTCAGTTCTGCTCTTAAACGACGTACCCCCACCGGGTGAAACACAGCCCACCGGTGGTTTGTCAGGCTCAAGGACCCTTTTATGGTCGGAGACCAGTAAACCAGGCCCAACCAGGAAACGGGCTGGGGCCAGGAGATCTGCTCGTTTACAAATCTTGCAACCCCTCCGATCCATGACCCCAACAAAAGAGGAAAAACAGACATTCTGTCCTGCTTTTGTCTAATAATGACAACAGATTGCTCTGCCCCCAGACACTCTTGATCAGAGCAGTAGGGCGGTACATCTGTAGGAAGGTCCTCTCCCTAACGTGGTTGACCTTCAAGGGACCACAGGAATTGGGACCCTTAAGGGAGAGCTGGTTCTACCACCTGCTCCTCTACAGGGACCCTCCACATCACCAGAAGGAACAGTCTTGCCACTTAGGCTGAGAGCTGTGGCAAATTTCAGTTTGGTGGCGGAAAGGGACAAGCTGGTGGCCTCAGGCCTGCCAGAGAATGTGGTAAATACCATTCAAAATGCACGAGCTGGGTTAACTCAGTCTCTTTACGCCCGGAAATGGCGTATTTTTGAAGCTTGGTGCACAGAAAGAAATATTATTTCTTATTCATGTGACCTGGCTCAGCTCCTCACCTTTTTTCAGGACTTGCTGGAGAAAGGTCATTCTTTTTCAACAATTAAAGTGTTCCTATCAGCAATTTCGGCCTGTCACGAAGGCTGAGGGAGCAGGACGCCTGGCGCGCACCCGTTCATAATAAGATTTATGAAGGGCGTGCTGAGAAAGAGACCCCCGAGCAGGATCTTGACCCCTGGACGGGATCTTAGTCTGGTCTTGGAGGCTCTCTGTGATCCCCCATTCGAACCACTGAGCGACATTAAGATAGATTTATAATCTTATAAGACCGTTCTTCTCCTGGCTCTTTGCTCAAGCGAAACGTGTGGGTGACCTCCATGCCTTGTCCGTACACCCAATGTGTACCAGGTTCGCCCCTGACGAGTCAAAGTCACCCTAAGGCCTAATCCCGCATATATCCCCAAGGTCTTGACTCTAAACCACAGAAGTCTGGACTTTGATCTCTCTTCTTTTCCACCTGCTCCTGTCCTCACTCAGGAACAGGAAAGGCTGAAGGCTCTCTGCCCCGTGAGAGCTTTAAGCACTTACATGCAGAGAACAGCCGAATGGAGAAAAACAAATCAACTGTTTGTGTACTTTGCAGCACCTGCTACCGGAAAGGCCCTATCAAAGCAGCGCCTCTCACACTGGGTGACTGAGGCCATAAAAAGGGCGTACAGTAGCAAAGGTCAACAGGTGCCCTCTGGAGTGCGCGCTCACTCTACTCGGGGCTTGGCCACCTCGTGGTCACTGTTCAAGGGTGTACCAGTTGCAGACATTTGTGCTACTGCGAACTGGAGCTCATTAAACACTTTTGCAAAGCATTACAGTTTGGATGTTACTGCGTGTGATGTCACTCAGGCTGTCCTTTCTAACACACAGTAGAAAGCAGCCTTGAGATGCCTGCTGAATAGAGGCAGACGTTCACACTAGCATGCATTTTACTGAGCATTTCAAGGGCGTGAATGAATTACGTTCCCATAGCATATGTTGCACCGAGAGACATGACTGAAAGGGAACTGAAAGTTATGCACCATAACTCATGTTCCCTGAAGGAAGGGAACGAGGTGCAACATACTTGGCCCTTTTCAATGCTGAAAGCTCGGTGAAGTGCATCTTGGAGATTGATGAATGGGCGTCAGCGGCTTAAGTACCCAGAGGGCGGGGCCTCTGGCGCGACGCTGACGCCCCTGCCGTAAAGGCGTGAATGTATTCCTTCAGGTAATTGCGCGGGGGCGCAATTCCCATAGCATATGTTGCACCTCGTTCCCTTCCTTCAGGGAACATGAGTTATGGTGCATAACTTTCAGTTTTTAACGTTATGGATCTACATCCGAATTATGTGCCGGCTTTAAGCAAATGATTAAAGTTCTTGAGCCCCGTTTCTTTTTGTGTTGTTTGCAGTCTGAGATTGATAGCAGCTGAGTCTTCTTCAACCACCAGATCACCTCCAGCTAAGAAATCTATAATGACTGAACTTGTTTACTTGGCATATTTTCAAAATAAACATTTTATGAGTCTTTATTTTGGCCTTTTTATACCGAAAATTAACCAAACCGAGCCCCCCTTGAAACTGAAATGAACAAAAATGTGATTTTAGCGTACCGTTACACACCCCTAGTAGAAACACTAGGAATCAAGGAGATTTCACTAGACAATGTCCAGACATTGAATGACAGAATGACTTGTACACAGGGACTGACGAGACGTAAACACAAACATCTGGAAAGGAAACGCAGGTGACACAGGGAAGGACTAATTACAAGATGGGACACCAGGGAGTGCAGAGGCAGAACACACCACAAGAGGGCACCATCCTCACAGTACCCCCCCCCGCCAAGACGTCCCCTGACGTCACAAACCCCATCCCCCCAAAATTTGGGTAGGAGGAGGGGGAAACCGCAAGGATGGAGGGCACAAGGGGAACACAAGAAATAAAACTGACAGGGTGGACCTTGGGAACTATACACAATGAAGGTAAACACACAAAGAAATCTGGTAGGCGGTTAGAGGACCATCCAACACAGGACCAAATCTCAGATGAATGGCCAAGAGACTGTCCAACATGTGGCAGCAGTTCGGGTGGGAAGCTGGGAGGCCGTCCAGCCTGTGGCAGTGGTTTGGGTGAGTGGCTGGGAGGCCATCCATCATGTGGCAGCAGCTCAGGTGAACGGGTGTAAAACCATCCATCATAGGCCAACATTTCAGACAGAGTGTCAATGGAGATGGACACCGTGACAGACACGATCATCCAGCATGGGGGAAGAGAAGCAGAGGAACCTTGTGTTCTGCAGCTGGTATAGAGACCTGGGGGCTGCAGCTATAATTGAGACCAGGGAGGCTGCAGCGGTCATTGAGACCAGGGAGGCTACAGCTGTTGTTGAGACCAGGGAGGTTGCAGATGACGTTGAGACCAGGGAGGCTGCAGATGGCATTGAGACATCAGGAATAGGAGGAGGCATAGCCACCTCATAGGGTGTAGCCACTTCAGGGGACTTAACTGTTTCAGGAGGTGTGGAACCCACAGGAGGCATGGAGCCCTCACAAGGCTTGGAATCCTGGAGAGGTGTGGAACTCGCATGAAGCATAGGACCCTCACAAGGCATGGAGCCCTCATGATGCATGGAACTCTCGGGATGAGTGAAACCCTCTGGAGGTGTGGAGCCCTCACAAGGCGTGGAACTTGCAGGAAGCGTGGGACCCTCATGAGGTGTAGAACCCTTGGGAGACGTGGAACTCAAAGGAAGCATGGAGGCATAGAGTTCTCACGAGGTGTGGAACCCTCGGGAGGCATGGAACCCTTGGGAGGTGTAGTGGAACCCACCAGGAGACATGAAGGTGGGCTGTCACCAAGTCTCTGCTTCTTCGTTGGCAGGGACGGTTCCTCAGGAGGTTCAGCCTCAAAGATTCTCTACTGCTTCGTTGGCTTGGCAGGCCCTCACAAAGTTTAGCCTCGTCTGTCTGAACAGGCACCGCTAGAGGCAGAGGAGGAGGTGTTGGTGTTACAGAAGATGAAGGATGAGAAGCATCCTCCTGGACCCTCTCATAAGAAAGGTGAGAGGTGCCCTCCAGGACCCTCTCAGAGACACAAGGAGCAAGTGGGTCATTGCAGCCAACACCCACTGAGACATCGAGAGGAGGTGGGTAATTGTAGCCAACACCCACTGAGACCCTGAGTGGAGGTGGGTCGTTGCTGCCGACACCCACTGAAACACTGAGGGGAGGTGGGTTGTTGTGACCGACGCCCACTGGAATGTGACCGATGCCCACTGGGATGCTGGGAACTGGTGTCCTTTGAAGCTCAGTCTTGCTGGACTGAGTGGGAAACGTAGGAGGTGCAGGAAGTGCCGGCTGAAGTTCAGAGGACCAGTTCTGGGTCCGTCTTTGGTCCCTCCTGCCAAGGGCGTAATCACCATCTCAGAAGTGAGGGGGACAAATTTTTCAATTTCTCATCCTCTCTCAATCAGATTTGTCCTTGGTGGCTAAAAACGAATAACAGCCACTGTACAGCACCAGGGGATACACTCTAGTTATTTAAATTATATACTAACAAAATCTAAAGAATTAGCTGCCAAACTCTGGTTGACTTGACACAATTACCCTCAAACATCTATAGAAGCCAGATAATTAAGTGCCAAATGGCAACACTGAACATGAAATGTTAAATAAAAGACCATTTGTCAGCAAACTGTTACTTAGCACATAAAATGGAATGGAAATGAGAAGATACCAGGGTAATGGGCCACATAGTTTAGTTTAATGTCATAAACAAAGAAAGTGACACGCCGCACTAAACACATCAACATTTCAGTCAAATGTGACCACACAGATGTGCAAAACTATGACCTATACTTGCTGCCTTTTAAGAACACAAATAATGCAGTAGTCAAATAATATCTGAAAATACATAAGTATTAAACAAAATATCTAAATATAAACTACATGTTTAAACATTTACCGTATTTTTCAGTGTATAGGTCGCACCTTTTTATGGTTTTTTCAAGGCCTGCAACCTATACACCGGTGCGACCTATTTATGGATTTTTTTTCTTCATATTTTTAGACCAATTTTTGGCTGAGTTATGGCCCTTTTTCCCTGTTGCATAAAATGGTGCAGTACTAGTTTCGGCCACCAGGGGGCAGTGCAAGTGCAGTACCAGTTTCGGCGCTATGATCGCTAAAGAGGCCTGTACCGGTATTCTGCTTTATTTACAGATTTATTTGGGTGTAGCGGTAACTGTCAAAGTGCATTTCAATCAGCTGCACCTCCAGATGCTGCATCTTTCAGCTCACAGTCAGCTGCACCTCCAGATGCTGCATCTTTCAGCTCACAGTCAGCTGCACCTCCAGATGCTGCATCTTTCAGCTCACAGTCAGCTGCACCTCCAGATGCTGCATCTTTCAGCTCACAGTCAGCTGCACCTCCAGATGCTGCATCTTTCAGCTCACAGTCAGCTCCACCTCCAGATGCTCCAGATGCTGCAGCTATCCTGCACTGGTTTCCACAGCAACTGCAACTCTGAGCAGATCACCTTCAGCTGCAACTGATTTGTCATTTATTAACAAAAATTAAAGTGAGACACAGTCTTACAAAAAAGGCAGCCAACAAACATTTTTTTAGGAGTCTGTACCGGTAGTTTACCGGTAATTTTAATGATGTTGGTGGTATTTACATTTTGAAATAAGCTGATTTGTAATAATTTATTGACAAAAATTAAAGTGAGACACAGTCTTACAAAAATGGCAGCTAACAAATGTAGGTGCGACCTAGGTGCGACCTATACACCGGTGCAACCTATTTATGGATTTTTCCAGTTTATTGATAAATATTAGACACTGCAACCTATACAATGGTGCGACCTATACAACGGAAAATACGGTATGTCATTTTTTGCGTTTGAACAAGCAATCTTCTCTTGATTAACTATATTATAAAAAAACAATCAGTCACTTTGGTTCAAAGTAGAAACAATAACATTAGCCACAAAATTTATACAAAATATGATATATATATATATATATATATATATATATATATATATATATATATAAAAGAAAAATCTCTTTGTTTATTTTCTACAGTCAAATAACAGTGATGTTAATGTTTTTCTGGGGGCAATATATATGAAGAACAGAAATGTACAAATGTATGTGTGATAGGGCAAAAAATAGCTATATTTCTACTTAAACCTCTATTTTAGGAATTCAGAAGCCTCCCACAACATGTACATATACTGTATGTATCAGTACACTGGTCGCATCTAAGTAAAGCACCCAAACGTGATTCTGCGCCTCTCATTGGCCGCAATAAATTGCTGAGCAATTTCTATCTCATTTATTTTGTCCAATTTGTCTTTGTGAACATGACACACAGCAACACTGTTGAGCCGAGACTGTGTCATTGTGCTACAGAGCCAGGTTTTTAACCTCCGAAGACTACTGAAGTTTCTCTCAGCCTCAGCAGAAGAGGCAGGCACAGTGAGAAGCAACCGCACAAGTATTTCCACTTGTTCAAAAAGACCCCGGACCTCTGGCAACATTACTCGCAGAATGGTAGCAGCTTCATTGCTTGACTGATATTTATACTTGGACTTAAACATTGCTAACTGCACTTGAAGAGAAGTTCTGTTCACTTCTGGGTACAAAACATCATCATCTGTGACTCCTGTTAAAAGTACTTGTTCAAGTTTCCTGATCGTAAGCACTCCTTCATTTTCAAAACGTTCTGTGAATTGCATACTCACAGTGTCCACAACCTTGAAAAATTCTGCTCTGAAGTAGTCAACTGAGGATGAAGGTGCATAGGCAGCAGCCTTACCAGACAGGCGTTTGGGAGGGTTTCAGACCCGAGGCATTTCAATTGGGGAAAGGTTGAGTTTGTCACACATTTGTGATGCTTTGTTGTAGATAGACTGAAATGTCTCATGTGTTCTTTTGCCAGTTATGCTTTCTTTAACACAAGTGACAGCAGCAAGCATACCATCAACTGTCTGTGTTCGACTTTGAAGCGACTTATTGAGGCACTCTAATGCTGCATTCACACCTAACAGCGTTTCAACGGCAGGAGCGTCCAGCTTACATGCAAAGTCAATGGGGGACGCGCTTCCAGCCGCGTCTTGGCGTCGGGCGTCACGTCACGTGCGTGTTGAGCGTGCTGGAAAGCGTTTTCCGTGCACGTGTACCCGCGTCAGCCTCCAAAGCACGCCTTGATCTAGCTGAAGATTTCGCGGTTCAAACGTTCAAACGCCGTTCAACTCTCCCTGATTGGTTGGTGTGTCAACCAATCAGGGAGAGTCGGGGGGAGAAGAGAGGGGGTCAGGGGGACGCGGAAACCAGTGATGCGGAAACAATTGCGCAACTATGTGACGTATTGTTTGTGGGACACAGAAAAAACCTGCGGAGTCATGGACTATGGAAGAGAAACTCATTGTAGCTGTGTTCGCGACAAGTCCTTCACGACCAGTCAAGTCTGCTCCACAGAGACAGAAATAAAAAGCTCCTCGCCTGGCGGAGTGCAGTGAGACTCGGTATACCGGTAAGCTCCTCCCACACACCCAGCAGCAGTTTCGCGTTCTGGCGTTCAGGTCTGGATACCAAGTGCGTCCACTTGCGTGCGTGACGAGCTTTTTGGAAGTTGAAACGCTGTTCGGTCTGAATGCACCATAACTCCTCTGTAACCTCCAAGGCAAGCAGGAGACCAAGAACTACATTGCCCTTTTGCAATCTTTCAAGCAAGCCATTTGCCCTGCTGGCTGAATCTGACTTACCAGATGCCATTTCCTGTAAAGCATGCAATACAGGCTGATACTGGTTAAGTAGCGACTGAATGGCACCTGTACGTACAGTCCATCTTGTTGGACACAAGGGCCTGATAGACTTGACTGGACCGCTCTCTGCTTTGACAATATCCTGAAAAATCGACTTCATTTTTATTGACTGGCCAAACAGAACTCCCAAATCATGAGCCCACTGCAAAGAGTCACGGACAACAGAAGAGGCTGAGCAAGCATGTTTTGTGATCAGATTCACACAATGGGCACCACAATGTACATAAGGAGCCAGAGGTTGTTGCTTTTTGATTATGGCCTGTGCTCCTGAATATATTCCTGCCATGTTTGCTGCACCATCATAGGCTTGTCCTCTCAACCCAGTAATTGACAAATTTAGACGGAGCAGTACATCCATAATAACTTTTGCAAGGTTTTCTCCTGTGGTCTCAGACACTTCATACATGCCAACAAATTCTTCATGAACTATCAGATCATGATCAGCATATCTCACAACTACTGCCTCCTGCTCTTTTCCTGATACATCTTGTGTTCCATCCATAATCACAGAAAACTGCAGTTGTGGAAGTGACCTGATGTTTTCCACAATTTCACGTACTACTGAGTGGCTCAATAGACTCAGGATCTCGTTTTGAACTTTGGGACTTGTGTAGTCCTCTCGAGAACTCAACCATTTTCTTAGTTCAGGGTCATCCTCAGATTTATATCCCAACAGCTGTGCAAAATTTCCTTCACTTTCATTGTGCCCTCTTAGGGCTAGACCCTGCCTTGCCAAGAACTGCACAGCACGGATTATTTTTAAAAGACAGGATCGTGCGTTCTCTTGCTGTGATGCCCGCACGTTAGACAGTTGCACATCCACTGATCTAGTCTCATAGATTTGGGTTGTCAAGGCTATTTTGTGACATTCTGATCTAGCATGTAATGCAAATCTTTCACGGCCCTTCTTCCAGTTTTTAAAACCAGTAGAAATGAATTTCTGGTCTGTGTTTTTTGCAAGCTGTGACGTCTTCTTTAAAAAAGCTTTCTGACAGTAAAAGCATAGTACTCCTTCAACTCCTGGGATGACATGAAGCCAAGGGAAGTCCTCATACCACTGTCTCTGAAATCTTAGAGTTTTATTAGCCAACTTTTGACACACAATGGTCTTGGGATCTGGATGATGTGGCTTTAGTGTGGTAAAAGAAGCTCCATCCCCTTCTCTGTCACTGTCTGCAGGCTGTCCCTGACTATCAGTACTGTAGTCTAGTCTCTGCCCTGACACAGGCTCTTCTCTCTGTGCTACAGACAAAAATTATTTGGAGTGTGAATGAGAGTAATTCTGAAATATATGTTAAAAAAAAAAACTGATCTGAAATCTGCATTGTTTCTCCCTGTAATAAATACATTTTTCTCAGCATGTTATAACCTGTCCTTACCATCATCATCATCCCTGCTGCTGGCCTCTGGTTTGTCTCCTCCCTGACATTGCTCATTCTATAGTAGCAATAAAGATTAATTTTATTATGTGGAAAGCAAGTGAGTACAAATTTTGCACAGACATTAAACCTGGAAAAGGCTTATTCCTGGCATTAACTAACTAGCAAGAAATGTAAAAACAACCTTAATATTCTTGTTAACTAGCATAACAATATATTGGCATGTATGAACTAATCATCATTTAGATATCATCTGCAGTCAATGTGCTGCAGTCTGGTCTTTGCCCTGACACATGCTCTTCTCTCTGTGCTAATACATATGAAAAATATTTTTGGAGTGGGAATAAGAGTAATTCTGAAGTATCTGTAAATAAATCCTGATCTGAAACCTGCATCGTTTCTCCCTGTAATAAATCATTTTCTTAGCATGTTATAACCTGTCCTTACCTGGGAAGACCCTGCATCACCATCATCCCTGCTGCTGGCCTCTGGTTTGTCTCCTCCCTGACATTGTTCTTTCTATGGTGGCAATAAAGATTTTTATTATGTGGAAAGCAAGTGAGCACAAATTTTGCAAAGAAAATAAATAAGATTGTTTATTCTTGGCATTAACTAAGTAGCAATACATGTAAAACCATATTATTATTCATTCATTCATTCAACCTTTATTTATACAGGCTAGCCTCGTTGAGTCACGGGGACTCATTTACAAGAGGGACCTGTCTCACTCACACCAAACAACCATCCACTCTCACACTCACACCTAGGGTCAATTTAGAGTCACCAATCAGCCTAACAAGCATGTTTTTTGGTCTTATACATGTATTATACCTGTCAACTATTGTAATTGCATGTATGAAGCAGTTATCATTTACCTAATACTATCTGCATGAGATTACTAGTGATTTAGCTACCATAATCTGTAAGAGTTTATTAGTCATAAATTAGCCAACATTATCTGTAGTATTTATAATTCATAATTTAGCTAACAGTGTCTGTAGTATCATAATTTAACTAACATTACCTGTTAGTATTTACTAGTCATAATTTAGCTAACATTATCTGTTGTATTTACTAGTCATAATTTAGCTAATATTATGATAGTATTTACTAGTCTCATACTCATTATTATCTGCATGAAACAGCATTGTTCACTTACAGGGTTTGTTCGGAAAAAATTGTGCAGAGTTTTTTGCTTTTTGCTGACTCTGGCTGGTTTGCTGAACATGGTTACGCTCTGCAGCTAATGCCCAACAGCACGTCGGTCCCCCCCTTGTAAACAGGTGTGTCACACCGGTGTAAGCGTGTGCCGTTCATGGTGCGTTTAAAGGCAGTTCAGAAAAACGAGTTACCGCATCTTATTAGCAGATTAGACAGTTGTAATGGTTCAAAAAAGTGCGGGGGACAGAGGGCACAGATATGGAAAGTGCGGGGGACATGTCCCACGCGTACCCCGCGGCTGTTACGCCCATGTAGATAGATACAGTAGATAGATAGATAGATAGATAGATAGATAGATAGATAGATAGATAGATAGATAGATAGATAGATAGATAGATAGATAGATAGATAGATAGATAGATAGATAGATAGATAGATAGATAGATAGATAGATAGATAGATAGATAGATAGATAGATAGATAGATAGATAGATAGATAGATAGATAGATAGATAGATAGATAGATAGATAGATAGATAGATAGATACAGTAGATAGATAGATAGATAGATACAGTAGATAGATAGATAGATAGATAGATAGATAGATAGATAGATAGATAGATAGATAGATAGATAGATAGATAGATAGATAGATAGATAGATAGATAGATAGATAGATAGATAGATAGATAGATAGATAGATAGATAGATAGATAGATAGATAGATAGATAGATACAGGTACCCCTCGAGTTACGTCAGGGATAGGGACCTACGTGTGTGACTTAGGTCGATTTTGTCGTACCTCGCGGACCAAAAACACCTGCCTGTCGTAGGTCCGCGTTTCTGACATAGGTCGCGGATATACCGCTAACGGAGCGCCGCACACATATTTAATGGCATGAGACTGAACAAGCAGACATACTAGGCCATGAACATGCACAGAACTGTACAGTAAATGAATACTGTACTGTACAATAAATAAAAAATATAATGTCTTACTTTGAGCTGGTCAAAGCCTGCCTTCGTCTTTTAGTATTTAGCTCGGGTGCGAGCTCCCCCAGCTTCCTTACGCTCCACACGCACACACGTGGACAAAACTGTTTAAAAGAATGACTGTTAGCTTCTTAACTTCATACATTTGGAGCCATAAAAAAAAAAAAAACTTACTGAAAGCCGTTTCTCCGCGATGTCCTCCATCCAAAACAACTGCTCAGCGTTAGCTACGGTTAGGCCCCGCTATTAGCAGCACTGGTTAGCATGTCAGTTCATTCAAAAAGGCTGTCGGCTTTGTATCTCCGCGTTAGCTCGGTGTCCCCCGACTGCCAGGCGGACATTTGCGGCGAGCTCCCGGCCGTAGATGGCCCCTCCGCGGCATGTCGGCTCGGTATCTTCGCCTGTGTTTGCTGCTCTGTTAGCTGCTGTCGTTAGCATCTCGGGCGGCGTTGTTGGAGCCATCGCGGGGCGATCCGCGGCTGCTCAGGCATCGGCTTTGTATCTCCGCATTAGCTCGGTGTCCCCCGACTGCCAGGCGGACATTTGCGGCGAGCTCCCGGCCGCAGATGGCCTCTCCGCGGCATGTCGGCTCGGTGTCTTCGCCTGTGTTAGCTGCTTTGTTAGCTGCTGTCGTTAGCATGTCGGGCGGCGTTGTGGCCGCCGATCGCGGGGCGATCCGCGGCTGCTCCTCCGGACCTGAGACGTCCACAGAGTTGACCGAGTGTTTCCAGCAAATTTATCCGTATGAGGCAACCCTGAACGGACACACGGTCCTCTAAAGCCAGCTGACAGGAGCGTCTAGAGCTCCATTCT
>JBBPBX010014376.1:0-22866 GCA_038048925.1 Garcialebias charrua
TTGCTGATGAGACCTACCACTGTTGTGTCGTCCGCAAACTTGATGAAGTGGTTGGAGCTGTACGATGGTGTGCAGTCGTGTGTTAGCAGGGTGAATAGAAGGGGGCTCAGCACACATCCTTGTGGGGCCCCTGTGTTCAATGTGATGGTGCTAGATGTGTTACTCCCGATCCGTACTGTCTGTGGTCTCCCGGTCAGGAAGTCTAGCAGCCAGTTACACATTGAGGTGTTCAGCCCCAGACTGTCCAGTTTAAGGATGAGCTGTTGGGGGATGATGGTGTTAAATGCCGAGCTGAAGTCGATGAACAACATTCTAACATAGGAGTCCTTCGTGTCCAGATGTGTGAGAGCTGTGTGAAGGGCAGAGGAGATGGCATCGTCGGTTGAGCGATTAGGTCGGTATGCAAATTGGAAGGGATCCAGGGAGTCAGGGAGGACAGATGTGATGCTTTTCATGACTAGCCGTTCAAAGCACTTCATCAGGATGGGGGTGAGTGCTACTGGGCGATAGTCATTGAGGCATGCGGGCGTTGCCTTCTTTGGGACAGGGATGATGGTGGTGGCTTTGAAACAGGTGGGGACGATGGCCTGGCTCAGTGAGATGTTAAAGATGTCCGTGAAGACCGCTGCGAGTTCCCCTGCACAGTCCTTCAGCACACGACCAGGTATGTTGTCAGGACCAGAGGCCTTCCGGGCGTTAATCTTGATGAATGATCGCCTTACGCTGTCTGAGGACAGCGTCAGCACCTGGCCATCAGGAGAGGGGGGGAGTTTATGTGCTGGTGTGCTGTTACTTGCCTCGAACCGAGCAAAGAACTCATTCAGTTCATTCAGCGCAGAGGCTGAGCTGTCACAGGTCTGGGGGGGTGGTTTGTAGTTTGTGATGGTCTGTATTCCCTGCCACAGACTGCGTGTATCCCTGCTGTCCTTGAAACGGTGAGCTATTTTCCCAGAATACTGCTTCTTTGCCTTTCTGATGCCCCGGTCCAGGTTGTTTCTGGCTGCCCTCAGGCCCACCTGATCTCCCGCTTTGAAGGCAGCATTCCTGGCTCTCAGGAGTCTGTAAACCTCAGCTGTCAGCCATGGCTTCTGGTTAGCCCGAACAGTGATGGTTTTAAGGTTGGTAACATCATCAATGCACTTGGTGATGTATGAACATACAGTGTCTGAGTACTCCTGGAGACATGTGGTGTAGCAGGTCTTGTTATCAGGTCTTGCTAGCAGGTCTTGTTATCAGGTCTTGTTATCAGGTCTTGTTAGCAGGTCTTGTTATCAGGTCTTGTTTGCATGTCTAGTTATCTCAGGTCTTGTTATCAGGTCTAGTTATCAGGTCTTGTTAGCATGTCTTGTTATCAGGTCTTGCTAGCAGGTCTTGTTATCAGGTCTTGTTAGCAGGTCTTGTTAGCAGGTCTTGTTATCAGGTCTTGTTATCAGGTCTTGTTAGCAGGTCTTGTTATCAGGTCTTGTTATCAGGTCTTGTTAGCAGGTCTTGTTAGCAGGTCTTGTTAGCAGGTCTTGTTTGCATGTCTAGTTATCTCAGGTCTTGTTATCAGGTCTAGTTATCAGGTCTTGTTAGCAGGTCTTGTTAGCAGGTCTTGTTTGCAGGTCTAGTTATCAGGTCTTGTTATCAGGTCTTGTTATCAGGTCTTGTTTGCACGTCTAGTTATCAGGTCTTGTTAGCAGGCCTTGTTTACAGGTCTTGTTAGCAGATCTAGTTATCAGGTCTAGTTATCAGGTCTTGTTATCAGGTCTTGTTAGCAGGTCTTGTTAGCATGTCTTGTTATCAGGTCTTGTTATCAGGTTTTGTTATCAGGTCTTGTTATCAGGTCTTGTTAGTAGGTCTTGTTAGCATGTCTTGTTATCAGGTCTTGTTATCAGGTCTTGTTATCAGGTCTTGTTAGCAGGCCTTGTTAGTAGGTCTTGTTAGTAGGTCTTGTTAGCAGGTCTTGTTAGTATGTCTTGTTAGCAGGTCTTGTTAGCAGGTCTTGTTAGCAGGTCTTGTTAGTAGGTCTTGTTAGCACGTTTAGTTAGAAGGTCTTTTTGCAGGTCTTGTTAGCAGGTCTTGTTAGCACGTCTAGGTAGCATGTCTTGTTAGCACATCTAGTTAGCAGGTCTTGTTAGCACGTCTAGTTAGCAGGTCTTTTTAGCAGGTCTTGTTAGCAGGTCTTGTTAGCACGTCTAGGTAGCAGGTCTTGTTAGCAGGTCTTGTTAGCAGGTCTTGTTAGCAGGTCTTGTTAGCACATATTTTTCGCAGGTCTTGTTAGCAGGTCTAGTTATCAGGTCTTGTTATCAGGTCTTGGTGTAGTGGCAGGGCTTCCGACTTGGGACCCGAAGGACGCGGGTTCGCGCCCCGGCCACTACACACCTTGGGGTGTCTATGAGTGCACACCTAATTCTCCAGCTCCCCGGGCGCTTTCTATGGCTTCTCACTGCACCACCTGGTGTTGGTTGGGTTAAATGCAGAGACGCATTTCGTCTGTGTATAGGAAACATACACAGATGACAAAAAAGGACATTATTATTATTATTGTTAGCAGGTTTTGTTAACGGGTCTTGTTAACAGGTCTTGTTAGCAGGTCTAGTTAGCAGGTCTAGTTATCAGGTCTTGTTAGCAGGTCTTGTTAGCACGTATTTTTAGCAAGTTTTGTTAGCAGGTCTTGTTAGCAGGTCTAGTTATCAGGTCTTGTTAGCACGTATTTTTAGCAAATCTTGTTAGCAGGTCTTGTTAGCAGGTCTAGTTATCAAGTCTTTTTAGCAGGTCTTGTTATCAGGTCTTTTTAGCAGGTCTTGTTAGTAGCTCTAGTTAGCAAGTCTTGGTAGCAGGTCTAGTTAGCATTAGCCTGGTTAAAACAACACCCTGTCCTTCACTTCGCTTCAGACTAGGGTCTGGGACCTCTCCATTTTAAAACGATTCTTGCTGGAGGCGTGGGCTCTGCTGAGGAACAAAACCATTGGATATTTTGAACAGGGAGCATTCTGCTCCCTCCCCTCAGAGCCACCCCCCGTGCTCTGGTGAACTTGACAACTGCTCCGCCTCCTGCTGCTGCAGCTTTTCTCTTGCTGCCGGCTGTCGCGCTGGAAATTCTGTGTTTATATGTTAATAAAACGTTTTAATAAAATACAATAAAACCATGGATCGCTGGTCCAGCTCACCAGAAGACCAGAACATCTGATGGGACTCGGTCAGCAACGTAAAACCCGAGTTTAATTCTCGTGACAGCCATTTCCTTGTTCATTTCAGCGGAGGGAGAGAAGGAGGAGGGCGCGAGCGATCACTTGACTTTTGGCCCAAAAAACAAAAGAAAACTCCAGATAAGGGATTAAGAAGGGGAAATTAATAAATTTGTGTCACATATAAAACAGTTCTGCATCGCTTTGCATCGCTTTGAATGAGAACATGCCGGTGCTCGCTGACTGCGCGCTGGCAGAGCCCTTTTATAGGGCTCTGCGCGCTGGGACAGGTGGGGGCGTGGGTTAGGGTCCAAAACTCCGTCCCTTCTGTTCTCTGATTGGTCCGAACAAAAATCTACCGGAGAAATGGTTGTTAATGAGAGAAGTCCCAGACTGTGCAGTGAAGGGAAATGAGAATTGAGCGAGCTGTGCAGGAAGGCGAGGGCCAGGCTAAGTTAGCATGGCTTGTTAGTAGGTCTTGTTAACAGGTCTTGTTAAAAGGTCTTGTTAACAGGTCTTGTTAGCAGGTCTAGTTATCAGGTCTTGATAGCAGGTCTTGTTAGCACATATTTTTAGCAGGTCTTGTTAGCACGTCTAGTTAGCTGGTCTTGTTGGCACATCTAGTTAGCAGGTATTGGTAGCAGGTCTAGTTAGCATGTCTTATTAGCAGGTCATGCTATCTGGTCTTGTTAGCAGATCTAGTTATCTGGTCTAGTTATCAGGTCTAGTTATCAGGTCTAGTTATCAGGTCTTGTTAGCAGGTCTTGTTAGCAAGTCTTGTTTGCAGGTCTAGTTATCAGGTCTTGTTATCAGGTCTTATTAGCAGGTCTTGTTTGCATGTCTAGTTATCTCAGGTCTTGTTAGCAGGTCTTGTTAGCAGGTCTTGTTTGCATGTCTAGTTATCAGGTCTAGTTATCAGGTCTTGTTAGCAGGTGTTGTTTGCATGTCTAGTTATCAGGTCTAGTTATCAGGTCTAGTTATCAGGTCTAGTTATCAGGTCTTGTTAGCAGGTCTTGTTAGCAGGTCTTGTTAGCAGGTCTTGTTTGCATGTCTAGTTATCAGGTCTAGTTACCAGGTCTTGTTATCAGGTCTTGTTAGCAGGTCTTGTTAGCAGGTCTTGTTTGCATGTCTAGTTATCAGGTCTTTCTTGTTAGCACGTCTAGTTATCAGGTCTTGTTAGCAGGTCTTGTTTACAGGTCTTGTTTGGAGATCTTGTTTACAGGTCTTGTTAGCAGATCTAGTTATCAGGTCTAGTTATCAGGTCTAGTTATCAGGTCTTGTTATCAGGTCTTGTTATCAGGTCTTGTTATCAGGTCTTGTTAGCATGTCTTGTTATCAGGTCTTGTTATCAGGTCTTGTTATCAGGTCTTGTTAGCAGGTCTTGTTATCAGGTCTTGTTAGCAGGTCTTGTTAGTAGGTCTTGTTAGTAGGTCTTGTTAGCATGTCTTGTTATCAGGTCTTGTTAGCAGTTCTTGTTATCAGGTCTTGTTAGTAGGTCTTGTTAGCATGTCTTGTTATCAGGTCTTGTTAGCAGGTCTTGTTATCAGGTGTTGTTAGCAGGTCTTGTTAGTATTTCTTGTCATCAGGTCTTGTTAGCAGGTCTTGTTAGTAGGTCTTGTTAGCACGTCTAGTTATCAGGTCTTTTTTGCAGGTCTTGTTAGCAGGTCTTGTTATCAGGTCTTGTTAGCAGGTCATGTTATCAGGTCTTGTTATCAGGTCTTGTTATCAGGTCTTGTTAGTAGGTCTTGTTATCAGGTCTTGTTAGCAGGTCTTGTTAGTAGGTCTTGTTAGCACGTCTAGTTAGAAGGTCTTTTTTGCAGGTCTTGTTAGCAGGTCTTGTTATCAGGTCTTGTTATCAGGTCTTGTTAGCAGGTCTTGTTATCAGGTCTTGTTATCAGGTCTTGTTAGTAGGTCTTGTTAGCAGGTCTTGTTAGCAGGTCTTGTTAGCACGTTTAGTTAGCATGTCTTTTTAGCAGGTCTTGTTAGCAGGTCTTGTTAGCACACATTTTTCGCATGTCTTGTTAGCAGGTCTAGTTAGCAGGTCTTGTTATCAGGTCTTGTTATCAGGTTTTGTTAACGGGTCTTGTTAACAGGTCTTGTTAGCAGGTCTAGTTATCAGGTCTTGTTAGCAGGTCTTGTCCGCACGTATTTTTAGCAAGTCTTGTTAGCGGGTCTTGTTAGCAGGTCTTTCTAGCAGGTCTTGTTATCAGGTCTTGTTAGCAGGTCTTGTTAGTAGGTCTTGTTATCAGGTCTTGTTAGCAGGTCTTGTTAGTAGGTCTTGTTAGCACGTCTAGTTAGAAGGTCTTTTTTGCAGGTCTTGTTAGCAGGTCTTGTTAGCAGGTCTTGTTAGCATGTCTTGTTATCAGGTCTTGTTATCAGGTCTTGTTATCAGGTCTTGTTAGTAGGTCTTGTTATCAGGTCTTGTTAGCAGGTCTTGTTAGCAGGTCTTGTTAGCACGTCTAGTTAGCATGTCTTTTTAGCAGGTCTTGTTAGCAGGTCTTGTTTGCACACATTTTTCGCAGGTCTTGTTAGCAGGTCTAGTTAGCAGGTCTTGTTATCAGGTCTTGTCAGCACGTATTTTTAGCAAGTCTTGATAGCAGGTCTTGTTAGCAGGTCTAGTTATCAGGTCTTTTTAGCAGGTCTTGTTATCAGGTCTTTTTAGCAGGTCTTGTTAGTAGCTCGTAGTAACACAGCTTAAAAGCACACATCATGAAAATGACAAAAGTTATTCTTTTGATCACATCAGCCTAAAATCAAAGATAGAAATAGTCTCTTATTGGTGACTATGTTATCAGATTATAGCTAAATGAATAATTTTGTAGTAAATGTCTTGCTTTACTGAGAGGTCAGTAAAGGTCATCACTGGACAGTTCAAAAACCTTAATTTGACCCTGGGTAGGTCCACTACACTTGTTAGCAGGTTTTGTTAACGGGTCTTGTTAACAGGTCTTGTTAGCAGGTCTAGTCATCAGGTCTTGTTAGCAGGTCTTGTCAGCACGTATTTTTAGCAAGTCTTGATAGCAGGTCTTGTTAGCAGG
This sequence comes from Garcialebias charrua, assembly GCA_038048925.1. NCBI lineage: Eukaryota > Metazoa > Chordata > Actinopteri > Cyprinodontiformes > Rivulidae > Garcialebias > Garcialebias charrua. The sequence continues at coordinate 6,209 of JBBPBX010014376.1, forward strand.
TCTAGTTATCAGGTCTTTTTAGCAGGTCTTGTTATCAGGTCTTTTTAGCAGGTCTTGTTAGTAGCTCTAGTTAGCAGGTCTTGGTAGCAGGTCTAGTTAGCATGGCTTGTTAGTAGGTCTTGTTAACAGGTCTTGTTAACAGGTCTTGTTAGCAGGTCTAGTTATCAGGTCTTGATAGCAGGTCTTGTCAGCACGTATTTTTAGCTGGTCTTGTTAGCACGTCTAGTTAGCTCGTCTTGTTAGCACGTCTAGTTAGCAGGTCTTTTTAGCAGGTCTAGTTAGCAGGTCTAGTTAGCAGGTCTTTTTAGCAGGTCTTGTTAGTAGCTCTAGTTAGCAGGTCTTGTTAGCAGGTCTTGTTAGCATGTCTTGTTATCAGGTCTTGTTATGAGGTCTTGTTAGTAGGTCTTGTTATCAGGTCTTGTTAGCAGGTCTTGTTAGCATGGCTTGTTAGTAGGTCTTGTTAACAGGTCTTGTTAGCAGGTCTAGTTATCAGGTCTTGTTAGCAGGTCTTGTTAGCACACATTTTTAGCAGGTTTTGTTAGCACGTTTAGTTAGCAGGTCTTTTTAGTAGGTCTAGTTAGCAGGTCTAGTTAGTAGGTCTTTTAATAATAATAATAATAATAATTATTAATTCAATTTATAACGCACTTATCATTACTGAAAATCTCAAAGTGCTACACATATATTGAATGCTACACGCATTCATAAACCGGTGGCGGCAGACTACCATGCAAGGTGCTTTCCAGTCCTACCGGGAGCAACTCAGGGTTAATTGCCTTGCCCAAGGACACAACGACATATGGTGCGGGTCCCGGGAGTCGAACTGCCAACTTTCCGATCGGGAGATGAGTGCCATTACCACTACACCACGGCCGCCCCTTTTGAGCAGGTCTTGTTAGTAGCTCTAGTTAGCAGGTCTTGTTAGCAGGTCTAGTTAGCATGTCTTGTTGGTAGGTCTTGTTAACAGGTCTTTTTAGCAGGTCTTGCTAGCACATATTTTTAGCAGGTCTTGTTAGCACGTCTAGTTAGCAGATCATGTTATCAGGTCTTGTTAGCACGTCTAGTTAGCAGGTCTAGTTAGCACGTCTAGTTAGTAGATCTTTTTAGCAGGTCTTGTTAGTAGGGCTAGTTAGCAGGTCTTGTTAGCAGGTCTAGTTAGCATGGCTTGTTAGTAGGTCTTGTTAACAGGTCTTGTTAACAGGTCTTGTTAACACGTATTTTTTGCAGGTCTTGTTAGCAGATCTGGTTAGCAGGTCTTGTTAGCAGGTCTTTTTAGCAGGTCTAGTTAGCAGGTCTAGTTAGTAAGTCTTTTTAGCAGGTCTTGTTAATAGGTTTAGTTAGCAGGTCTTGTTAGCAGGTCTAGATAGCAGGTTTTGTTAGCAGGTCTAGTTAGCAGGCCTAGTTAGCAGGTCTTGTTAGCAGGTCTAGTTAGCAGGTCTAGTTAGCATGGCTTGTTAGCAGGTCTTGTTAGCAGGTTTAGTTAGCAGGTCTAGTTAGCATGACTTGTTAGTAGGTCTTGTTAACATGTCTTGTTAACAGGTCTTGTTAGCACATATTTTTAGCAGGTCTTGTTAGCAGATCTAGTTAGCAGGTCTAGTTAGCAGGTCTAGTTAGCAGGTCTTGTTAGCAGGTCTAGTTAACATGTCTAATTAGCATGTCTAGTTGGCAAGTCTTGTTAGCCGGTCTAGTTAGCAGGTCTTGTTAGCAGGTCTAGTTAGCAGGTCTAGTTAGCAGGTCTTGTTGGCACGTCTAGTTAGCAGGTCTTTTTAGCACGTCTAGTTAGTAAGTCTTTTTAGCACGTCTAGTTAGCAGGTCTTGTTAGCAGGTCTAGTTAGCAGGTCTAGTTAGCCGGTCTAGTTAGCAGGTCTTGTTAGCACGTCTAGTTAGCACGTCTTTTTAGCACTTCTAGTTAGCAGGTCTTTTTAAGAGATAAGAGATAAGAGATTTTTTATTAACATTGCACCAGTAAACCAATACAACGTGATCATGTAAACACAGTCATCCAAGGTCAGAGAATGTTAAGCTGCAGCAATTCAAAACACGCATGTTCAAAACACGCATGTTCGTCAGCGCGGCCATCTCTCATCCATCATGGATGAAGAGCAAAACAGATATGGAAAAAGGAAAAGCACAGTAGGTATCATTTGTGATATTCAAAAAAAGAATTTATCAAAGATTGCCTGAGGACACTCCATGATAAAGTCTCAAAAACTCTATCAGCGAAAGCACAGTCACACGAGACATTGTTGCAGTTTTGACGACAGGCAAGGAGATATATAGTCTGTGACAGTGTTTTTCAACCTTTTTTGAGCCAAGGCACAGTGTTTTCATTGAAAAAATCCCGAGGTACACCACTAACCAAAATTGTAAACATAGATACACTGTATCCGCCTACATTACCACTACCGGTGTATGAATGTCTGAATGAATGGGTGGATGGCTGGTATTGTAAAGCGCTTTGGGGCTCCTCACAGGGGGCTGGAAAGCGCTATATAAATAAGCTCCATTTACCATTTACCATTTACATTAAATATATAGTCATTCTTATCAAAGTGTCTTGAATAGGAATGAAATTAACACAAAAATGTATTTTTATCATGTTCTATATTTCTTATTTCAAAGTGCACTTAACATGAAATTGCACTTAACATGCCTTCAAATATACCTGAACAGTGCCACACCAATGTGGTCTTAAAATTAAAGAGGATGAAATTGCACTTAACATGCCTTCAAATACACCTGAACAGTGCCACACTAGCCTGGCCCTCGCCTTCCTGCACAGCTCCGCTCAATTCTCATTTCCCTTCACTGCACAGTCTGGGACTGCACCCACCCACAAGGATTTCTCCGGTAGATTTTTGTTCGGACCAATCAGAGAGCAGAAGGCGGAGTTTTGAACGACGTCGACTGACGTCGTCATTCAAAATGGCTGCCGCCACGAAGGAATTTTCAATAAAACAAGGTAAAAAACTATTATTTCTCTGCTGAGAAAAAATATATTTCATAGCTGACGTTATATCAGAAGTGTTCCTGAGCAATCAGAGAGCAGAAGGCGGAGTTTTGAACGATGTCGACTGACGTCGTCATTCAAAATGGCTGCCGCCACGAACGAATTTTCATCAAAACAAGGTAAAAAACTATTATTTCTCTGCTGAGAAAAAATATATTTCACCGCTGACGTTATATCAGAAGTGTTCCTGAGCTTAACAGTTCCTAAATCAATTCACGAAATGGTCAAATCTGCTGGATATTAAATAGTTTCGGTTTGATATTTTCCAAACAGCCTCGGGTGCGCTACGAAAATAAATGATAAAAAATCGAATTTTATCTCAAATGTTTCATCTAGGCCAACAGTCAGTAAATTAAAGACATATAATTACACACTGGTGGCAGAAAAAATATCCACCGAGTGGTTTCTGAGCAATTTATCTGAATAGCCTGGACCTCACCAGACTAAACTAACAAAACTCTGCCTCCTGTTCTCTGATTGGTCCATTCAAAAATCTCCAGGAGAAATCGTTGTCTATGGCAGAGATGCCAGACCCTAGTCCAAAGCGAAGTGAAGGACAAGGGTCTGGTTTAAACCAGGCTAGTGCCACACCAATGTGGTCTTAAAATTAAAGAGGATGAAATTGCACTTAACATGCCTTCAAATACACCTGAACAGTGCCACACCAATGTGGTCTTAAAATTAAAGAGGATGAAACTGCACTTAACATGCCTTCAAATACACCTGAACAGTGCCACACCAATGTGGTCTTAAAATTAAAGAGGATGAAACTGCACTTAACATGCCTTCAAATACACCTGAACAGTGCCACACCAATGTGGTCTTAAAATTAAAGAGGATGAAATTGCACTTAACATGCCTTCAAATACACCTGAACAGTGCTACCATTCTCTCTACATTTTACTCACTTAGTGTGAAACCTGTGCCTGTTTGGATGAACACAAAGCTGATATTCTGGCAGGAATTGAAGAAAAACACACACAAAGCTCTTCCTCAACAGCTTTCAGTCTCTCTCTGCTTTTAGTTTTCATGGCAGTTAGGCTGGAGAAGCTCACTTTGCACAGATATGTTGTGGAAAATGGGAGCAATGTCAAAATAGCTAAAAGTAAATCCAAAAGAGATGTAAGCCTTACTGTACAGTCTCACGTTCACAGTTTCTGCCTTCTTCTGATTTCCACTTGGGCCTTCATCTGGGTCCGTATTTTGTCCAGGGACCAGACCGGATTTAGTATTTTTTCTTTTGAAAAAGTTTTCCATCGCTGTTTGTTTGAGAAGATCCTCGCTGTTGGTTTGTTTTGCTCACTGCTCACGTCACGTTCATGCACCGCTACTTCTCTTGTTTTAATGTGCGACGCTATGCTCTATACTGCCACCTATCGCGCGGTAAGGAAATTACACCAGTTAATAAAAATTTCATAATTTACTAATTTTTCACGGCACACCAGACGATCTCTCGCGGCACACTGCTGTTCCGCGGCACACTGGTTGAAAAACACTGGTCTGTGAGTAACTTCAAAGAACACAGTTCAGCAGTTGTTCAGCTGGGCGTTATCCGAGCCACACACAGAGATCTCTGGGGGGGGGACGTCAGCAAGGGCACTTCAGCTCTACGCTCCAGGAGAAAGTTTCCAAACAGGCCTCTTTTCAAGGACGTGTGCAGAAACCAGATTAGATAGTCTTTTTGTTTATTCCAATTCAGACCACAGTGTTCTTTTTCACTGCAGCCTTCCAAGTCCAGACGCTGTTTCAGGGCCAAAATTCCAAATCATATGAGGTTCCGGTCTATGAACCCCCATCCGTGCCCAGTTGGGACCCAGGCGGCTGTAAACGAGTTCCAAAACGCCCAGCAAGTCCCCGGTAGTCCACCGACGCACCCAACGTGCGATTGAGCTCATACAACAGCTGGGATGAGTTGCTCACGGCCCGGATCAGAGAATCATGCTGATCAGGGAGTTTCGCCAGCGCGCTGATAGCCGCCGAAGCCCTTCTCAGCTTCAGGTAGCAGACAGTCCCTCCGATGCCAAAAAAAAGAGCAGCTGCTACTAAAAGTCCAATAATCCACAAATCTTCCACGTCTTCGACACTCAAGACGGTTAAACACATAGGCTGCCACTGTCCCCACGAATCCATCATGTATCCAGCCGCGTGTGTGTCAGAGGGGCAGACCGCTTCTCCTGGCACGGTCCGCTTCGTGGAAAAAATCTTATCTATTGAAGAAACAGCCCAATTTACTAATTCCATCGCAAATTGGTTCGAGTGAGCGCTGAAGTGTCAGACGAGACAAAAAGCAAGCAGGGAGAAGGAAAAAAAAACTTAGGGAAGGAAGGAGCAGAAAGATATGCGACTTGCCTTGTCGAGAGCGGAAGTAAGAATCTCTTATCTCTCTCTTATCTTATCTCTAAATTATGAATTACTTTAAGTTTAATTTAGCAGGTCTAGTTAGCAGGTCTTGTTAGCAGGTCTTGTTAGCAGGTCTAGTTAGCAGGTCTAGTTAGCAGGTCTTGTTAGCAGGTCTAGTTAGCAGGTCTTTTTAGCACATCTAGTTAGCAGGTCTTTTTAGTTGGTCTAGTTAGCAGGTCTAGTTAGCACGTCTAGTTAGCAGGTCTTTTTAACAGGTCTAGTTAGTAGGTCTAGTTAGGTCTTGTTTACAGGTCTTGTTAACAGGTCTTGTTAGCACGTATTTTTAGCAGGTCTTGTTAGCAGATCTAGTTAGCAGGTCTTGTTAGCAGGTCTAGTTGGCAGGTCTAGTTAGCAGGTCTTGTTAGCAGGTCTAGTTAGCATGTCTAGTTAGCAGGTCTTGTTAGCAGGTCTAGTTAGTAGGTCTTGTTAGCAGGTCTAGTTAGCAGGTCTTGTTAGCACGTCTAGTTAGCAGGTCTTTTTAGCACGTCTAGTTAGCAGGTCTTTTAGCACGTCTAGTTAGCAGGTCTAGTTAGCAGGTCTAGTTAGCAGGTCTAGTTTGCAGGTCTTGTTAGCACGTCTAGTTAGCAGGTCTTTTTAGCACGTCTAGTTAGCAGGTCTTTTTAGCAGGTCTTTTTAGCAGGTCTAGTTAGCAGGTCTAGTTAGCAGGTCTTGTTAGCAGGTCTCGTTAGCAGGTCTTTTTAGCACGTCTAGTTAGCAGGTCTTTTTAGCAGGTCTAGTTAGCAGGTCTAGTTAGCAGGTCTTGTTAGTACGTCTAGTTAGCAGGTCTTTTTAGCAGGTCTTGTTAGCAGCTTGATGGTAACAATGGCAGCACGGTGGCACAACTGGTAGAGCTGCTGCCTCTCAGCGAGCAGGTCCCTGGTTCAAATCCCAGTCCGGGTGCCTTTCTGGGTGGAGTTTGCATGTTCTCTCCGTGCATGCGTTGGTTTTCTCCGGGTGCTCCGGTTTCCTCCCACAGTCCAAAAACATGCATGTTAGGCTGATTGGTAACTCTAAATCAGGGGCACTCACACTTTTTCAGCATGCGAGCTACTTATAAAAAAACCAAGTCAAAAAGATCTACCCAATACAAAAATGCAAAACATATAATTATCTTCAAATGTATTAAGGATTCTTTTTATGTACAATGCACCTATGTTGATGTACCTTGCATAACTGAATAAGCCAATTTTGCACAACACATGTAATAAATCAGGGGTCACCAGGGGTCAGGTCGCCCGTAGGGACCAAATGGGGTGATGGTGACAGCAATATAGATTGTTTAAATTTTATTTAAAAAAAAAGATGGTAGAAACTGATCCCCACCCCTTTCTTTATAAGAATCTGGTGTTTTACTTTAATAAATGTTAAAAAATCATTAGATTTTTTTTAAACTTTATAATGTCATCTCTAAAAAAAAAACTCCAGCAAATCTAAAGTGGTCCACCGGCCACCAGTTGATAACCACAGTTGTAGCAGGTTGTTATGGCTCCGGACACGTTTAATTTAGTGAAGGAAGGCATAAAAATATCTCTTTTGGTACGGAGAGATTTACAGCGGTGTATTTTACAGACTGTCCCTGAACGCAGCGCGAAAGTGTGTTTTGCAAACGCTCGCGCTGCGGGACAGGGAAACGTGCAGAGAACGGAGAGTAGTCAAGGAGGTTATTCTGTATGAAAAGTGTCTCGTATGATTTTAATAATAAAGCCACGTCAACTCCCAACCAGTATGTTTAAGCGTGCAGAGAAACAACACAGCGTCACTCACCCGGAAGATGGTGGCGGCGTTTCGCTTTGAAGTTGCTGCTGTCCGAACTGGGATTTTAGTTCCTCCACCTTTCTGTTTCTCAGCTGGCTTTTCGGTGGGAAGTCCATGTCGTATTTTCCATGAACAGTCCGAAATCTGATTGTTTTAGCTTAGTATGTTTCGCTGCGTTCCACCTTCGCGCCATTGTTTTTCAGAAACTGCATGAGCATGACCTAAAGCTCTCATCTGATTGGTTGCCGTATATGTCAATCAAGTGACGGGAGCCGGAAACTCAAGATTCAGTTGTCATCTGATTGGTTGCCCTGAATGTCAATCAAGTAACGGGATGTTTGATTGGCTGACAATTTTTTTAATGTCACGCTGCGGGGAAAAAAAAAAAATAATAATGTCACGCTGCGATCGACCGGTAATGCCTCCGCGATCGACCGGTCGATCGCGATCGACGTAATGAGCAGGTCTGCTCTAAATTGACCCTGGGTGTGAGTGAGACAGGTCCCTCTTGTAAATGAGTCCCCGTGGCTCAACGAGGCTAGCCTGTATAAATAAAGGTTGAATGAAAAATGACCACAGCAGCTGCCCTTCCAGACAGCCCTCCAGAACCGGGTCCGGCAGACAGAGAACGTTCAGAGTTTTCCCGCAGAACTGAAGGATCTATTAGAAAGCGGTCCATGCAGGCAGATGGAGGATCATGGAGACAGCCACCATGACAGGCCAGAGCCTGAGGAGCTCAAGGCTGGAGGGGGTTTTGGGAACTGAAACACGATGACACGATGGCAAGGCAGCAACACCGAAAACTCCACGTGTGTGTCGCGGTCTTACCTGTACCGTGGGTGTGTGGTGTAGGCGCAAAAAAAAGTTAAAACAAAAACAACAGAAACAAAAAAAAGATTGAAAATTGTACAAAAGATCAGGAGAAGACCTTCATCTCCACAAAATCTGCCTCCCAATAATGAAAACAACGTAGGCAGCTGCTGTGACCCGCACCACTACTTATCTGCTTGTTGACATCTGGAGTTTTTTGTTGTTTCTTGTTTTAGAATTAAGAAAAACCTGACATATCTGTTGAGTTGCTTCGTTTTTAACCTGTCGAGTTCAGTGATGGGGATCAAGTTGCAGGAAGAGATGGCTACATTTGAGACTTTTTGACTTACTGATTAGGTCTAGGCCTTTTTTTAACACCACTACAGTCCACTTCCATTTAAAGCCCACAAAACGGTGCAGGAATGTTCTGAAGTTTTGTTGTTCTGCTGAAGTTGCCAGACAACCAGCTCAGACTTCAGCAGGTCATACAGACATGGTCAGGCATAAAACCATGACATGTCAGATTTAAACCTTACTGTTTTTTTTATTACAGAACTTAAGAAGGTAAGATTTAGATTGTGATACTGTGGACTTATCGAGAGGTGTTTTATTATTTTTTATTAGGGCTGTTTCTCCCTGGAACAGCTGCCAGACATTACTTCACGTTTATCAGATCTGTTTTCAGAGAGAAAAGAAGTTTGCTCCATTCTTATTCATTTTGTTCCTAATTTTCTTCACCATATATATTTTTTTCATTTATGACACTAAAACCTAAAAGAAAATACAAATATACTGTATATATAAAAAAAGGTTAAAAAATATTATGTTAAGTTACAATTCAGCAATGCTTTACATCAGTGGTGTGTGTAGTCTACATTTTTGTAGTGGGTATAACCAACACTGGTTAGTACAATGTAATCGTCACATTATTTTGATTTTTAAGCATATTGAATATTTACAAATTTCTCTGATGCTTATATTTGAATAAATGAACAACAAACTTTGTTCAACAGTTGGCTTTGTATTAAAAACACGTTATAAAATTTATAAAATTATATCAAAGCAAAACATGTTCAAGTATTACCGGTAAGTACTAGTTGTAAGCACAGAATTACATAATAATTCACTGGATAAGTGACTGTAATAACCAAGCACTGAATACAGACATATCGTTATGGGAACGTTTAACTGGTGTTTAACATATCAATGACACGTGTCTAATGACATGTCATGTTTCATTGGGCACTTTTAAGTGGGTATACTGAAATTCTTAAGCTTTTCTAGTGGGTATACTCCATATACCGACATATCACGGAGACTACACCACTGGTTTACTTGTCTACAATTCAGTCACAAATATGACGCCCAAGGATTGTCACCTTCAGGAGTCAGGACTATATTGTGACATCAAAACTGTTGTTAAAATTCATATTTCACTGTTGGGGCGAGTTGGTGATTCAGATTTACAAGAAAACAAGTCAAATTTAAGCTGCAGTCTCACTAACTCCAGAGGTGAGACAGGTTGAAAAAATATTTTCTTTCAGTGTGCAGCTTGGAAAACCATTCTAGGTGCACACATTGTTTTGTTGTCCACATTAAACCTGCTTCAGCCTGCTCAGAGTCCACCTTGGCAGCTGCCCTCACGTTTACGGTTGAATTGACCAGAGTACATCTTTAAATTGAAATACTGTAGTCAGATTTGGATCAGTTTTTATCACACACTCACCAAAAGGTGGACACATCATGGTGTGTTCTCCGTCCGCCTGTAACTAAACTTTCTCTTGTTCCACCCATAACTTCCAAACCGCTCAAGATAATTTAAAGAAATTTCAAACACTTATGCATCATCACTAGACAGAGTATAGCATGTATTTTTCAACACCCCAAGTCCAAGGTCACAAATCAAGGTCAAGGATGAAACAGATGTTTGTCTGGGCCATAACATCTGATAATTTAATAAAGCTTTAAATGAATTTGTATCGCCACCAGATAGTGTTGTAATACTTTTTATCACCCTAGCTCACAAATCAAGGTCAAACGTTATGCGAGGTCTTTGCTTGTCCAAGCCATTGCTATAGATTCCTATACAGTGTATAAGAGTTTGTTGACGGGTGTCGTATGTGGTACTTTTGTTTCAGTTGTTCTCATTTCTCCTCGGTGTGTTTAAACAGTCGTCTATCCATCCATTATCTTTTACCCGGTTCTTCCATTCTGGATCACGGGGGTCGCCAGTGCCCATGTCCAGCAGTCACTGTGGGAGGGGCGGGGTACACCCTGGACATATCTCCAGTCCATCACAGGGACACTTAGAGACAAATGAGACAAACAACCGTTCAATCTGTCACTCACACCTAGAGACAATTCAGAGTCACCAATCAGTCTAACATGCATGTTTTTGGTGTGTGAGAGGAAACTGGAGTACCGGGAGAAAACCCATGCATACACGGAGAGAACATGCAAACTCCACCCAGAAAGGCCTCTGGACCGGGATTTGAACCGGTGACCTGCTCGCTGAGAGGCAGCAGCTCTACCAGTTGAGCCACCGTGCTGCCCCAGTCTTCCATTGTTTCTTTAAAATTTGTTACCAAGTAACCAGATTTTCAAGGTTAAGGTGACTTTATTGTCAGTCACATCTCATGTGGTACATGAGGTGGAACAAAATTGTGTACTCAAGGTCCCAGTTACACATAAAAATAGTAAAAATATAAACCATGAAAAAGAAACAATATACTGTACAAGGATCTACACTAAACAATACTAATAATGTAATATAATAAGGGGTATTAAACAGCAGCCTGAACATGAGTCTGTTGTGAGCAGATGGCATGAATACAGCAGCTTAAAGGCAATATGCTACCAGTGTGTAATTATATGGCTCTAATGTTTGTTAGTTTAGCCTGGCGAGGTCCAGGCTAACTATTCAGATAAATAGCTCAGAAACCACTCTGTGGATATTTTTTCTGCTACCAGTGTGTAATTATATGGCTCTAATTTACTGACTGTTGGCCTGGATGAAACATTTGAGATAAAATTAGAAATTAGCAACATGGATAATCAGCAGCACAGATAGTGTCAAATCTCCAATTAAAATGTCATTACAGCTGGGCAAAAAGTGTGAGTGGGGTCCTTCATGATACAGGTGGCTCTCTTCCTGCATCTGGAGGTGTAGATGTCTGGTGGTGGTGAGACTGACTCTAACATCTTCTGTGCATCCTTCACTACTCTCTGCAAAGCTTTTCTTTCCGCAGCTGTGCAGCCTCCATGCCACATGTTGATACTGGAGCACAGGATGCTCTTCACTGCACACCTGTAGAAGGATTTTGCTGTAAACTTTTAAAGCTTCTGGTTTTACACTTTACTTTTATTTCCCTATTCATTTTAAGTTAAAAGGTTTTGTTAAGCTTCTTGACCAAAACCCTTTCACAGTACTGTATACTGTATAGGCTTTTATTGTTACACACCACTGTTGTCCAAGACACACACAAAGTAGCTACATCACATTTCTGCAGTATGTATTATCTTCCCCTTTAAAGAACCTGCACACTTTTTGTGGATCACCTCATGCTGCTCTGCCTGGGTCTGTGCGGTCCGGGTGGTATGGGTAAGTCTGATCGAAGCTGGCACTGTAAGACAAAATGATGCCAGGAAAGACCTAGCCTGGTTAAAACCAGACCCTTGTCCTTCACTTCGCTTTGTACTAGGGTCTGGGACTTCTCCCATAGACAACAATTTCTCCGGTAGATTTTTGACCGGACCAATCAGAGAACAGAAGGCAGAGTTTTGTTAGTTTAGCCTGGCGAGGTCCAGGCTAACTATTCAGATAAATAGCTCAGAAACCACTCGTGGATATTTTTTCTGCTACCAGTGTGTAATTATATGGCTCTAATTTACTGACTGTTGGCCTGGATGAAACATTTGAGATAAAATTAGATTTTTTATAATTTATTTTCGTAGCGCACCCGAGGCTGTTTGGAAAATGTCAAACCGAAACAATTTAAATCCAGCAGATTTGACCATTTCGTGAATTGATTTAGGAACTGTTAAGCTCAGGAACACTTGTGCTATAACGTCAGCTAAGAAATATATTTTTTCTCAGCAAAGAAATAATAGTTTTTTTACCTTGTTTTCTTGAAAATTCCTTCGTGGCGGCAGCCATTTTAAGCAGGGCAAACTGACGACGTCAGTAGACGTCATTCAAAACTCCGCCTTCTGTTCTCTGATTGGTCCGGTCAAAAATCGACCGGAGAAATCCTTGTCTATGGGAGAAGTCCCAGACCATAGTACGAAGCGAAGTGAAGGACAAGGGTCTGGTTTTAACCAGGCTAGGAAAGACCTAGAATTGTCCCCATTATTAGTGATCGGAGGAACACACTATACATGCAAAATGATGGCTACTCCATCCTCACCACTACTACGGCAGGTGGAGGAGGTTGATTATGTCTAAATTTGAGCCTAGGTGGGAGTGAGAGCATGAATGCTTGTCTTGCAATGTCCTGTGATGGAAAGCAGCTTGTACCTCCAGTCTGTATTCTGCCTCCTGCCCACTGACCTCTGGAAGTAGACACCAGCTCCCTGTAACCCTGTAGGGAACAATAAATGAAGAAAACAGACAAACAGACTATTTAAGTCCTCTTTTTGAGTCTACTGATCAATGTCCGTTGTAAATTTAGCCCAAAATAAGGATGGTAATCATCACAATATTTACAATGGTTAACAATGATGCACAGTATTGGGGAGAGGGAAGTCTGGGCCTCCTTACTTACCTGACCCCGGATAAGCAGAAGACAATGGATGGATGGATGGATGGATGGATGGATGGATTGATGGAACAACGATGCAGCCATTTAAGTGACTAAAGGAATGTCAGTGCGCCCTGAGACATAAAGACCCCCATCTCCCAGTGATAGTAGCCCAGGAGTTTGTTGGTAATCGGCTTCGTTTTCTTTTCTTTCTTTTTTTTCCTGAAACAATGTGTTCCTTCTTCACCGCTCAATGGCTTCTTATTTTCCAAAAGACCTCAACATATTCCCCTCTTTCAAACATTTTACGCAGTAGCTGGCATTCCATCTGTGTGGTTCTAAAATGTTATTGTGACGAGACGGGATGTATTATCCAAGGTTTACGCAGTGTTTTCTTGTCATGCAAGTCACAACTGAATTTAACCAGAAAGCAACGTTTCCATAATTTATCACACATGGACAGACGCACGGTGTCTTACTGCTACGTAAAAATAAAATATTTTGATCATTTAAAACATAAACAACAACAACAAAAAATCTGAGCAGTCTTAATTGTACAGTTTACTAAATCGGTGGTTTTTCTGTGGCATCATCTCTTTCAATATTTTAGAGTAGCTACTTGAACTGAAAAGCTACAAGGTTTTAACAAAAGCAACAATACTGAGCAGACAAAAGGACATGATAAGAATATGCCAAAACCCTATACTGTAACTAGTTTAGTCTGACCTTGAGACACACATTTCTCCAGGAGAATTGGACAAGATTTTGTTCCTGTGGTTTTGGCCAGGAGATGGAAGTTTGTATAAACTGAACAAGAGGTGATAAAGCTAAAATGGTTTAATAATTCAATACCGTGTACAGTAATTGGATTTTGGCAATAGTTGCTAGCTGTTCATTCCATTTAGTTTCCTCTAGATTCCATTTCTTCTGTCGGTGTAAATGATATGTGGATTTTCTAGACTACTTAAAATAATTTATTTAAACTAGGGATTCACCGATCCACATTTTTTGCTTCCGACCCGATACCGATATTTAAAACTGGGTGTCGGCCGATACCGATCCAGTTCCGATATCATCATCATCATTGAGTTTATATGAGGCTGTAATAATCTCCTCTCAAGTACAATGTGTACACATGTATGCATGCATGTCCAAAAAGGCAACTTGAGGTAAGTTTTATTAATGTTGGATAAGTTTAAAAGTTATGATTAAATTATGCTAACACAAAACACGTTTTTTATTTATTCCTAGCTCTAAAGTGAATATTAAAGTGATTAATTTAAGTGATTGTTTGTTTAAAGTTATTTTATACATTCTTTTAAATAAGGGAGTGATATAATTTTTTTTCTTCTTTCTGCACTTTTTTCATTCAATGTTTTCTTTTTGATTAATTTGTTTTATTTTGTCTCTTAAGTGAATGAATAAATAAATTAAATAAAATATTAAACTAGCAGCTCGCAATGCAGGTGCTGAAAACCTAAAAGCAGCCTCTTCCCTCATGCTGAACACTCACGCTGACACAAACGTGTCAAACGGGAGACAGACAAACGTGAGCCGTGTGCTAAGTGTGTGTGGGGGGTGTGTGTGTGTGTCAGTGTGAGTGTTCAGCATGAGGGAAGAGGCTGCTTTTAGGTTTTCAGCACCTGCATTGCGAGCTGCTAGTTTAATACTAAACTGCATGTTTGTCTCTGCCACCCCACCCCCACCCCAAATCTGTCAGTATAAGCACTGCACAGCTCAGGACGTGTCTCTGTCCGTCCGTCCCCCGCCTCCCCTCCCCGGAGAAAACTCACGGACGAGATGAGCGCCCTGCCTTGGCAAGTTATGTAGGGGAAACACTAGTGTAAAATACTTCCACACAGCGGACATGTTACGAAGAAAAGTCGGCTAGCTGCTAGCTAAGATGCTACTCACCAAAGCAAGCCCAACTGTGTACTACTCAGTCTTCATGCTGTAACTGGCTGCAAACTATGAAATGGATTTCCTGAATTTGAGGTGGGTCTTGTTACTCTGGGTTCATGAGACACGCCTCCGTTCAGGAAATCCATTCCATAGCTTGAAGCCAACGTGCATCATGAATCGGAAAATATCGGCAGGTTGGATCAAAAATCCGATACGTAAATTATGCTGGTATCGGATGCCGATACCGATATCGGATCAGCCCCATCCCTAGTTATTATCATCAACATTAAAAGAAATAAACATATGAAATATATCAGTCTGTGTGTAATGAATGAATATAATATATAAGTTTCACTTTTTGAATGGAATTACTGAAATAAATCAACTTTTCATGATATTCTAATTTTATGACCAGCACCTGTATATCCCAGCCACTGATTTAGAGTTTTGCCCTGCTCTTAAAACTTTAGTTTAGCAATTACAGTTTTGTTTATTACAATCATTTTGAAGCCAGTTTTGACACAATTTTTTATTTTTTTATTTTTATTTCAACCAAGAAACAAAAACGGGTCTAATCCAAAACATTCCTTATTCTGATATTGATCTTAGTTTTTGTTCAGGTATTTCTGCTTGAACCGCTTGTGTACGACATATTTTAGATTAAGCCAGGGATAACTGAGACATGTACAATTTGATATGATGTGTACAACGTAAACAAATCTCAACGGCACCACCACTGGACCCAGGTCGTCATGTACCTGGTTTTCTACTTCCGCTTAAATTAGCTTTGTTGTATAAATCAAGATATGTTTTATAATGTCTAGCCAGACAATGTGAAGTAGTTAAAACGTTTAAAATGCAACTATATTATTTTTTCATCGCTAGCTTGTGATTGACACAGCAGCCTTGTCGCTGTCAACTCTCTAACAAGGCAATTAAATGACCTTCAGTTTCGCACTTTTCTCCGAAGTCTTGAACAAACAATGTTTTACATCGGAAAAACACACAGTAGTTGCTATTAATTTGAAAAATGTGTGCGGAGGTGAAAACAACATGAATCCTGCCTTTTATGGAGCTTTCCTTCTGTGTTGTCCTTCATGTAGGCGCCTTAAAGGTCCACTGACATCATCTTACAAATTAGCATGAAATGATAGAAGATAATATATATTTTATCATTCAACTATGTTCGTTTTTGCAAACAAAATGATAAATTAATGAAAATTCCTTCCAAACTGAGTCTAAAATTACCAACAGCTTTTCTCTCTGAAAAATCAGACTATAAGCGAATGCAACATTTGTGACGTATGAAGCAGGACCTTCAGTCTTCGTCTGCCATTAACGCATAAAACATTCTCTGCCAGATAGCTTTTTTTTGTTTGTAAAACTTAAAAAATGCCGGTTCGGTGTGTCGCATTTGGGTGTTCTAATATCATCAGTGAACAAGTGATTCTTTTCACTTTCCCAAAAGATGTAAGACCTTCGTCAAAAATGGAATAAATAAAGCTGCCTCCCCTCGGACTGAGCTCCCTGTTTCCTGAACAGGTAAGAGTCAAATAAATACGGGTGCAGACCTAAATTAGAACCTGCTGTTTCTGCTCATCTAACTTCCTGCTTCCAAAACTAAAGACAAATAGCTCAAATCTTAACTTAGATTGATAATTTTGTTGTTTTATTTCTTGTTCGCATGAATATTTATATGGGGCGGTCTGAAGACGTTCTTTCTCCTACGTTACAAATGTTGCATTCGCTTGTAGTCGGATTTTTCAGAGAGAAAAGCAGTTTTTATTTTTAAATTCAGTTTGAAAGGAATTTTCATTAATTTATCATTTTGTTTGCAAAAACGAACATAGTTGAATGATAAAATATATATATCTTCTATCATTTCATGCAAATTTATAAGATGATGTCAGTGGACCTTTAATTGTCTTCATTGAGAGGGCAAGGTAGGAAGTGGGTTTGGGGGAGGCAATTTTTTTCAAGCTTCATGGACACACACACGCACGTATATATATACTGTATATATATGTATTGTGTGTATATAT